>JANHGB010064106.1:0-26200 GCA_026283785.1 Coracopsis vasa | reverse complement strand
TCCTGGGCATGACGTGCTGTGGTATGGAATACTTCTTTGGCTAGTTTGGGTCAGGTGTCCTGTCTCTGCTTCCTGCCGGCTTCCCCTCCTCCCTGGCAGAGCACGAGGCTCAGAAAGTCCTTGGTCAAACTAAACAGTTGAGCAGTAACTAAAAACATCAGTGTTATCAGTGCTGTTCCCAGGCCGAAAGTCAAAAACACAGCACTGCAGCAGCTACTAAGAAGGAGAAAAATGACTGCTACTGCTGAACCCAGGAAAATAGTGTATAGGAATGTACACCATTTCTGCAAACACAGCATTTAAGTTCTTACATACACCTTTCCAAAATGATGCAATTCTTGCAAATACTGATACTTTACACGCGCTCCAAACCCACATGAAAGATTCTTGCTATGAGGATTCCCTTCATTTTGCTTAAAAATAAACATCATAGTTAGAACAGCTTCTTCCTGCATCAAATCACACTTCTCTTAGATGAGTTATCTTCCCCTTTTCTGCCTATGTGAGCTGTATTCTCACTGCCCTGCCTAGGTGTGCAAGCACATATACGCATATAGATATGCTGCTGCAAGTTTTGCTATAGTGATAGTGCAGCATTAGAGTTCCAACAATTGATGTGTTTAACAGTTCCTAGTGATGTCAGTAAACTGGTAATGTTGGACCAGTCACTACATATTATCAAGCGATCACAACTGGAAAAAATATCACAAGACTTTATTTCTTCTTAAATTCTTTGATTGCCAGAGGCTAGAAAACTCGGGATGCAACTGAAGTAATGAACAGCCTGCTGAATGCACTGCCCGAGAAATGTAATCAAACAGTGATTTTTTTTACATTCTAGAAGACTTAAAAGGTATTTTCAAGGTATTAGTCATCCTTTTTATTTTTCATTCTTTTCTTCTCTACCTTGTAATTACCAGGAGGCATTTAGACACCAGTTTACAGAAAGACCGGAAATATCCTGAGATTTTCCTATTGGATTGTGCATCAATGTATTCTTACAGCAAGGGGTGTAAACTGCAGCCCCCATAATCAACTTCAGTAACATGGAGTATTTCATACTACGCATCTCAGTTTTGCTCCTTGAGGAAATTAGATTAGGATCTGAACTAGGAGTCAAACCCACCTTCAGGACTTACTCCTTTAACACTTGACTATTTATTCAGGTGTAGCCAGTCATGCACAGCTGCTGCCTGCACTTCACCTAAACAAGCCAATTCAGGCTCAGAAGCTGTACAGCTGCAAGCCTGAGCTGCTTCATCCTGCCTCCCCACAGCCACACAGACTCAGGCTCAGTGATAGCCAAGACAACAAAGCTACTCCAGTTCCAAGAAGTTTTTCTCATCTGAGTCAGAGACTTGAGCAGGCTGCACATCACTGTATAAACATGTTCTGTTGTTGAAGCAATTTTATTTTCTCAAGTACAACACTAGAAAAATATATCCCATAAGAAGCACTAGAAAAATATATCCCATAGAAAAATATATCCCATAAGATATATATCCCATAAGGGATATATAGAAGCTATTATATGGCTTCTAAATAGCCATAGAATAGCTTTTATTAAAAGTTATCAACTATAGTAACTTGCTTAAGAGGCCTTACAGTCTACAGGATGACTCTGAAGTAGGCTTAGGCTGCAGCTGTAGAAGATGAAGAACTGGAATTCAGGTTGCAGATTTAGTTCTTGGTTGCATTACAGATTTTTCAACATAAGCTGAGGTTCAGCCCTGTTATGTCTTAGGTTGTGCTGGCATCTAAGCTTTGTTTACCTCTTCTTTTCTCCTTCCCCACATGCTCATATACTCCTGTCAACCATTTGACATTTATATTATGTTGACATCTACATTTAGAAGTCTAAAGCTTCTTACATCTCTCAGGTGACCCTTCACACATGCCTAGCACACAAAACTAACAACCTTGACATCTCAGACTTGTGTTCAAGCCCTACCATAGTGTTTCTCCTACTTCCAAGGCATTTATATTTCTCCATCACTGTCCTTAATGTCCTTATTTGTAGTCATACCTGGTTCATAATTACTCTAGCCTACCAGATTATCTTTGACATTCCTGAAGCAGAAAGGAGGCTTGAACACCAGATGAAAGCACTGATTCCTTGAGAGCTTGCCTTGGCTGGTAGAAGAGTAAACAGTGAGAGATATGACACAAAAAGTGCAGGATTTTTCCAGATGAGATTAGAATGGAGTGGATAGGGACGGCTGGCAGAAAATGTAGGTGACACCCTAGATTACGTCTAAAAGCAAGATTACGGGTAGTTTGGGGAGTTGGAAAGGAAGCAATAGGGATTTCTGAGTTCAGTGGGCAGGGCTGGAACAGGAAATATGACAGTACTGTGGGTTTCTATCCACAAGTGCAGCAAGAGATGAGAGACAGGCCCCTAAGGCAAGTCAATACACTAGTGACATATGATACCTAACAAATCCCTGGAAGAAATGCAAAGACCAGCTCCAGCTTCTCACACTTCATATATGAACACTCTAACATCTTCCCTGTGAGGCCTCACATGCCCCAAATTTGAGGTGAAAAAGGCTCTAAGCATTCTTTTGGTCTCTATCCAGGCTCAGTCTGTGATTCAGTCTCAGTTAATCAGATGGTATCTGGCCAATCCTAGCCAATCCCTCTCACTAGATGGCTATTTTATCCTCTTTCTCCTAAGAGATAAGATGAACACAACTCTAGTAAGAAAGACGTAGCAAGTCTGAGCAAAGTTCAAGGAAATAAAGGATTTATTACAAAAGAAATATACACTATATAGAGAAGGGAAGGATGCACAGCTGATATCAAAGAATATCAGGATGCTGGTTGACTATCTTGTTTTGATGTGGAAGTGTGATGGAAGTGAGATGCAGGTGAGTATTATCTCTAAGTGTGGAATCAGTGTGCCCTTCCTAGCCATTTCTCGGCATCCAGCACTGTGACCAAAGAGAGATCATTTTGTAGCACAAATCCATAAACTTTAGTCAGGTGTTTTTTTTCTACCAACCTTTTCACACCAGGAGCTATATGCTAGAAGTTCAGAAGAGGATGTACAGTTATGACATGGTTGGTTATGCCACAGTTACAGCTATTACTACCACAGTTATAGTCACCAAGTCCTGGATCAGAGTTTTGGTTCTCTGTCTCAGGCTCAATATAGACTGTCTGGCAAAGCAACCTTCTACTCTGTTCTTGGGGAAATATTTTCTTGTCTGCTTACTGGGACTGGATTCTAAAATAGAGAAGGCTTTCTGTTGGATTTTATTTTTTTTCAGGCTCCTTCCTCTAATGAGGAACTGTGGTACTAAACCTTCCAGATTGGTACTTGAAGTACTTGATTTCTTTCATATGTAATGGGGCTGGTCGCCTTCCCCTATATCTCCTCCAGTCTCCTCTTCAGATGCATTGCTCAGCCAATGCCTCTGAGCCAGCTTCTGCTGATCCCGAATATCAGACTGACTCCAGACTCAGGCACTGATCAGCTGCAGAGTGCAAGGATTAGGAATGCCTGACAGGAGTGAGAAGTGCAAAGGTGTACTCCTGTAGCTAAGATTGATTGTGTATTTAAATTTGAACTTGTTTTCAGTCATAACCTCTTCCTAGTGGCTTGGACGTGTTTCTGATTTTCTCACCATCGGCAATCAGAGAGTGTGGAACGTACTGTCAAGTTTGAAGAGAGATATATGATTACCTATTTCCTCCTCTGTCACTTCTGAAACAACAAAAATGATCAGACTGCATAGTTACTGTGACATGTCATGAATAGAGAGCCCACATCCACACTGTGACATTCAGCGGGCCAGAAAGCAATGTCTCATTGATGTACTCAGTTCTCCTATTGATCGCTGGGCCTCACAATGTCTCTTTAGAAGTGGGGGCAGTGGGGTGACTGGTGCCTTTTTTACAACAGACAGTCTTGACTTTTGATGGAGAGCATCTGTATGCAGAAGCAGGTAAAAGGTAGAGGGTGAGGGGAAGGTAACAATTTGTAGATGATGTGAATACCCTGCAGGCAGAACAATGCCTAAATGACAGGTGAACCTAAAAGGCTTGATAGATTTCCACAACAGTTGGTTTCTTTATCTTTGTTGTGCTGAATTTTTTTCAGCTGTAAAATGGGGATAATTAACTTTCTTTTCCTTTCACCTCTTTTCTATTTTCTTTATAAACAGAATTGTCCTCCGTCTTTGCTTACCCTTTCCTAACATTCCCACAAACCCAACGTAAGTACCTGGTAAATACTTTGTTTTGAAACCACATTTTCATTGATATGTGGTTACCATATAAGCCCACATTTTGTTGATAATAATTACCAACCTGAATTTCAATGCCAGTTTTACCAAAACTATAGAAAACTTCCCCTTATTTAATCCCCCGTTCCCATGCTCTCTCCCTCATTTAGTCAACAGTAAAGTATCTAGGCATTGTTTATGCTACAAAATTTCAGTGCAATGGTAAAATAACTTTGAGTTATTTTGTAATGATTACAAATGGATGCATCACATCCACAGGGTAACACAGGCCACAATATCCCATGCACTGTCAAAGCAGATATCTGGGACCTTACTATTTCTCCATGAGGACCATTGTTTACAGTAGCTTGACAGGAAGATGTTATGAGACTATTACAGTGCTACACGTTGCTATATATACTCCAGACTTTCTTATGAAACACCCCAGTTAAAGTTTGCCACTGCCTATGTGTGTAACTGAGAGCTTTTCTGCCACTGAAGAGTGAACTGAGAGTATTTTTAGTTGTTTCAATTATCTTTTTCTTTGTATGTCAGTTGGAACAAACTTGCGTTACATGAAACTTGAGATCAAAGACCCTGGTTACGGATATGATAAATAAAGGTGGGTTTTATTGTCCCAGAAAGACCACCTAATAAAGCAAAGCCCAAGTTTGATGGACCTTAATTTGCTAGGCTGGGCCTTATGACCTGACATAGT
Source organism: Coracopsis vasa (assembly GCA_026283785.1). NCBI lineage: Eukaryota > Metazoa > Chordata > Aves > Psittaciformes > Psittacidae > Coracopsis > Coracopsis vasa. The sequence goes on along the minus strand of JANHGB010064106.1, from coordinate 21,253 downwards.
GAACTTATTGCTTGCTACATAATTGCAGCTAGAAAATGGTTTCTAAAAGTTGATAGACATTAGAAGAGGTTTATATCTACTTTTACTTACTTTGACAGCTTAGAATTGCGATGTGAGGAGGCTGCCAAGATTTTGTAGTGCAATTAAATGACAAGCAAACTTTAAAGGGATTTAGAGTTAGGCTGTAAGTTGAAAACCAGGCTCCTGTCTGGACTTAGGTTTGATTTCAATGGAATGCTTTCCTGTTTTCCTGCCCTTAAGCTTTGGCTCCTCCGGCAACAGACGCTGAAAAAAGTTACAAAATTGAGGTCCTGCAGCAAAGCACACTCACAAGAAGTTGTTTTTCATAAGGTTCTGGAATTCTCCTTGGCATCTCTCTTTCTACATGGACTTTCCGTATTTCTCACTTTCTTCTATCTATTCCCTTTCCTCCATTTTAATAATAGTCCTATAGCTTCTTATAGCTTGAGGGGTTTTTAGTTCCCAGGCTTTGTCTCTTGTATGTACAATTCTTCCTTTCAGTGTTTTGTTTCTTTGGTTTTTTATTTCCCTTTTTGACTCTTTCTGCAAGATTTCAGCCATGTGCCAATTGGTTGGATTTGTTTTTTTTTTCCCCACTGCTTTTCATTTTCTCAACTGACATGTATCTTTTTTCTTAGTCCTTTAAGTTAGCTCACCCTGAGCTCTTCATAACATTCCAGGGCTGTTTCCAGTACCCATGCTAGTTTGTTTTACAATACTTTAGCTATTTCTACACAACAGTGCAATCTGTTATATAGACACTATGTGTCTTTAACCTACTTAGCTCAGATATCAATTACAGTCCATTGGCCCAAACAACAGATGAGTGGCCATGTATCAAGAGTTTTTGGCAGGCCCCTCAAGTCCACATTTTCATTGCAATTGATACATGAGCTAGCTATATCAATTTGAACACAGTTCGTCAGTTAGATCAGCTACAGGCATATTCGTGACTGCAGAATCACAAGTTTTCATTTCCAACATGCCCCAGTGTGCTCTTACCATGTTTGCCTTTTTCCTTTGGTGCATTTAACCTCGTGTTTCACTAGCAATGTGTGGGATCAAAGAAAGTGCCCAGAATTAAGCATTTTCCTAGGGGATCTGTAGTGCCAGCAATAGCTTTTTTATTGAGAACTGCCCCTCCAGTACTTATGGTCTCTGGTCTTCCTATTTTTCACTTCTTTCAACTGTGTGCAACAATATATGAGTACATATTATTAAAGAATTTAATGCTTTTAACAAATTGACAAACAAAAGCTTTTCACTCTAGTTAGTTTAAAATCTCCATGAAGCTTTGCATGAAAATATGGGGTATTTAAATCAGGCTATTGACCAGAAGATGTATAATTGTAACACTGAAGACAATGGTAAAACTCTGCTTAACACCAGTGGAGCCCAAATTCTATGTAAGGAAAGCTGCAGTGCCATTCTAGGCAGGATTCCCATAGGACGAAAACAAAAGGAAACAAAAGGCTTTAAAGAAACATCAGAGCCCAGAATGTTGAAAATTCAACACCTGCTCTCCTCAACTGCAAAATATTAAGCGTACATATGCCTACTTCCAGAAGTGCCCCTGAGGCAGGTGCCAACTGTTTTCTTACGGCAGGGGTAACTGAGACTTTTACTGGCAAATCAATTCCACCTTTAATTGTAGACACTCTCCTTCAGCAAGGCATGGCTTACAAAGATTTGGCTTTGAGTCAAGCAAGTTAATTCCTCACTTAAATTCAATGAGTAATAGATATATAAGTAAACAGAAAAAAGAGAACTTATTTATTACAAAAGAAAGTTTAACCTCCACTGGTAAAATAGAGTATTTTACAGCTGGTGTTCTCAAAGTTGGAAAAAGCAGCCTCTCCTTTACATTATACCACAAGATTGACCGAATGATGAAAAATACATCAAGCACCCAGAATGCCACTAATAAGCAAAGCAATGTAAAGTTCACATGGGATACAGCAGAGGACTGGCGCAGTGCCTATTGAACTTTGGGTTACAGCACTGTGGATCCGCTTCAAAGAAACCTTCACATTCAGCACATATCGTGAATCTGACCCTTTAGCTTTTTAACCTGCCTTGACAGCTAAGCTCTGACAGAGTCACAACTATAATTGGGTGAGGGAACTAGAGTCCAACCTGCCTGTCCCCAGATGCAATTACAGGACTGCTTCAAACTTCTCTAGGGAATGAGGGCTTAACTGTGTTCCCATAATGTGTCCTGGATATGGGGAAATGGCTCAGTCCTGTGTGCTGTGTGGTTCTTAAGCCATGTTGTAATTGTATCTTGAAGATGGGAACCTGCAATCCTTTACAGCTGCAGTGCAGGACTGACAAAAATCAACATAAATAGCTGTATTCAAAGGGAAGGGTATTTCTTTTCCCAAGAAAGCTCAAACTTCATCTACTTATGTTTATGTTAGCCTGCTTTGAACTGCTCCTTCATACCTTCAAAGTCACAACAAAAATTGCTTGCTTTCTAGTTCCCACCATATAGTAAACTAATCAGAGACTGGAGAAACTTCATCTTTATTTATTAGGTTCTTCTGATTTAAAGAGATTGTGAGTTCCATCACACTTCTGGTGGTTGAAAGCCTACCAAGGAGACAAGGAGCACTAACAGCCTGACGCTGCTCCCTCCAGCACATCTGTCAGATAACAGCTGAGGACTGAAGTGATCAGTGTAAAGGCACAAGTAGCCTCTGCCAAAATAGCTCCTGCCAAACTCAGGATGCAGAGTCTTGCCACATGTTTATAGGCTATTTGCTGGTGTTCCCTGAGGCTGCAATTGAGACTTTGACTGGGAATGTAAGGGCAATCACTGAGTTGTGCAAAAACATCACACCTCCAGGAAGGACAGAGATTGACTGATTTGCATTTTTTTAGGATAATGGCTGCAAGAGACTGAAAGACCTTTCTCACAGAACACCAGGGGACAGAAACATGTCTCATTATATCCTTTAAGGATGCATTAAATGGAACTCATACCTTATGGAGCATCAGTATTAATACCCAGTCATCAATGGTAAACTTCCCTCTCTATGTCCTTTTTCCTTGTTTTACAGTAAGTTTTTGATATATTTCCTGCAATGAAAAAAAAACAAAACAAAACAAAACAAAACAAAGCTTCTCTAACAAAGTGGATGCTTTTGTTTGCTTGCTGGTTTGTTATAAACCCTAATAAACTCAGGTACAAAAGATGACAAAAACCAAACCAAAGAGCATTTCTCACAAATTAAACCATCTTACATCATACTTGATTAAAGATTCAGGTGTATTTTAAGCAAATAGCAATCAACTTTCCTGAGCACAGCCTCTGGCTTCAGTTTCAAGAGAAGGAAGGTACAGCAGCATCCTCTACTAGGGTCAGCTCCTGAAATGTTTCAATCTAAAAAGGTAGCCATCTGTCCTGAGGCCAGATATCTGTTCTATGTAAAGTACATTTTCTCCTTTCCCCAGATAAGGGGTAGAAAGACAATGCCGAGCATGTGATTTCTACCTTCAAGACTTCAGAAACATTCAAGATCTTCTTCTTGCAGTAACCATCAGGACAGCGTGACTTAAAGCCAAACTGATCCAAAGAGAACTTGACAGCTCTTGTACAATGCAGTGAAAGCTTTTCTTTCACACGATTTTCTGTGGAGCAGCAAAATATCAGACTTCAATTTCCCTTTCCTGATATTAAGCAAATACTGCTTCCTCACATGAGGTATTTACTCACTGTAAGCAATGGTCTGTCAATGTAAGAAAAGAAGAAAGGTACACAGAGCACTTTCCACAGACTTTTTGCTGTATGAGAGGTTGAGCTTGATCACTTGTATAGTATACTAGTTATATCAGTAAACTGATTCTATCAGAAAGTATGAGTTTTCATCGTTTTTTCACAGTTGCAAGTGAGAAACCCAGTGCTGGTAATCATGACAAAATAGACCTATGAAAAAGTTCATTAAGAAATCTGTCTTTGTAAAACGAAATTTGCCAAGAACATCAATCCTTAGGGTGACCTTAATTAGGGCTGTATTGATCTCCAAGGGGGAAATGATTTTAGGTGACAGACTGTATTGAAAATCATGCTGCTCTCAATTCCCTATGTAGTCAGTCTTTTCCTCTTCTTCTAGAGGAAGAGGCTGCAACATCTTGAAATGCACAGAAAAGGGCAAGAAAATTAATCTTGCTGTTCTCAGGGCATCACAAGATCTTGGAATATTTGCACAGAAATTAAATTTGTCCCACTCTGGACTAAATTATTTCTCTCGCTGGCACGTCATTGTTCTCTGGTCCTACTTCTGGAGCATCCTAGAGAACAAAGCAAGATTCTAACAGTTGTCATGACAATTGATATTAAATATATGTGGCATGCCCCACATATATCCCCCTACCTACACTGCCTGGGGAGTTGAAATCTTGGCTCAAGTAAATGGCAGTTTACCTGAAGACAATGACATCTGGTTTTCAATTCAGGCTATTACCATGGACTCAGATAAAGGGAGAAATATTGCTCAACCACTGACAGGGCTTGCTCCATTACTACATTCTATATTGATGTTTCACATCCTTAAAGAGGCAGTGATGAGTGCTGCCACAAGCATCATGCAACACTCTTGTAACTTGAAAAGACCATACAACCTGGGCGAAACAAAACAAGTCAAACAGATTGCACTAGGAGAGGTTCAAGTACTGTCTCATTTTCCCACTGTCCTTCCAATCATCAATTTATTCAGTTTTCTGTAAGCCTGGTAGATGGAGGGTCACAGCTAATTGGGCCTGAAATTATTTTTTTCTGCAACTGATTGAGAGTGCAAACCTGGGAACACAAACCTGAAAGCCAGACTGAAGGCCATTTAGAAATGTGGTCCCATGGTGTTAGTTGTTCTGCTGGCTGCCTTTCAGGGTAATTTGAAACTGATCTGCTCTTCAGCAGTATAATGGAGCAATTTTCTACCTGGTTATGATAAACAGAACAAGTAAACAGCAGTGCCTAAGAGGAGTTACAAAGCCCTGAGTACTCAAGGACACCATTTGGGAAAATGGCTTAGCTCAGCTCCAACAGATGTATAAGAACCCATGGCACAAAAGCATGTAAGCTTTTGTGTACTGGTGGCAGGGGATGAGCAGCACAGATGAGCAGGCTGAAGCCTCTAATGCATCATCCAAGTGCTTATGTGCACAGCACAGAGGATGTTTTGCAGCCACCTTCCCTCAGCCTTACTGAGAAATATGTAACTGTGACAATAAACCCCAGGATATTCCAAAGCTTTACAGTGCTCAGATAGGCCCAAAATATTGAGCAGGTCTTTTCTATCTGATTTAAGAAATTAGCATTGTTTTCTTAATTCTCAGTTCTTTTGAGGCATTTGCAAAATCAAAACTGAACATTAAAACACACAACCAGAAAGATGGTCTTGTTCGTATTGATTTGTGCCATCACAACACCCACATAATACTGTGTGCACTGGGGGGAGATCTTAATTAGTTCCTAAAACACTGTCTACAAATTCTGTGCATTGTTAAATATTTATCCCTCCCCATTCCTGCCCTGAGAAAACTCCATTTAGTAGAAGGTAAAGCAAACTCTGAACTTGTATTGCAGTTTACAAAGCACTTTTACATACCTCAAAGTGACAGGTGTTATATATGTATCACATTATCTCTTTCAACTCTGCTCCTCAAGTATTCAGAATAAGGTATTTATGGTTCAGACACTAAAACAGCCTCTGGTGCTTTACTCTAATGTAGGGAACCCATTATACCATGGTATAGTTTTAGGCCATCATCTCCCAATATGTAAAAGCAAACACAAACTTTACCAGCCAGCAGAACAGTTAATATAGATGTATGATAAGAGAAGCATTTATCGGTAGAAAACATGAATGGAAAGTGGATGAAGAAATCCCCCGATATCACAATTGTACCACAGGAAGAGACTTCACAAAAAATTCTTACTATATCCTTAAAAAGTGCATGACATTACGGAGGTACTCACTTTAAACAGAAATAATGGTCTCCCTCACAGCTACATTTTACATGTAATTTTTTTTTTCAAAGGAATGAATTTTCTTTCAGCAACAGAGAAAAACTCTAATACTGGATGATGGAACAGAAAAGTCAGCTGAAGTTCTGAAATTCTTTTCTTCATACACATCCCAAATGTTAGCCTCACTCAGATATGAAAGTAAAGTCGTTACTGGTTATTTTGACAGTCAAAGTAGGTATTGAGCAGTAGCTAGCAAATTTTACAAATTACTACTGGACTCATTTCACAATGACTACATTTAAATACATACATATAAAAACCAGTTATTGTAAGAATACACTTCCTTTACCTTCCTGGTATATTAAAAAGCAAAAATCACATTGTAAGCAAGGTTAGTAAACAAAAACAGTACGTACATTAATGTCATCTTCCATTACATTTAGACTTCACAAAAAGTTCACAATATGCAAAAGACAATAAAGCTCCAGCGACTATATAAGTTATTACATTATATATAAGAATTTTTATCTAGCTGGTGTTTATAGGGAAGGAAATAACTATACAAACAACACAAATATTTACTTCTTCATATCAATTTCTATATCATGAAATGAAATTATCAAAACAATCAGGCAAAGCTCTTCCAATAAATGCATGTGGCATATGAGGATGTTGTTAGTTCATGTATTCATTTGGATGCCCTGGGTAATTCAAAAAGCATTTTACCTACTTTTGTTTATCAGTCAACTTTTTAGGAAAGCTAGGAACAATTTAGTCCTTAACTGCTGAAGTTATTAGCCTGGTTTGCAAAATATGTTTATGTGTTTTTTAAGGCAAGTCTCTCTGCAGACATGCTGATGGCATTTTATTGCAGGCATCATGTAGTGGGAATACGAGAAGAGAGCAAAGCTTACCATTGCCAAAAGACTACAGCAGCTCCAGAAGCTGCGCACACTGCCAGAGCATGTGAATCATAATGGTGATGCATGGAATAATGGGCTGCTGGTTTTGCTGAGATATTTCATATGAAATCACATCTAAAGCCTGTGAACAGCCCTAAAGAAAAAAAAAACAAACTATTTTACATAGCAACACTGCCCAACAATGGTGCAGTCAATAATTCTTGTGGTAATTCTGCTATGCTCTTGCAGTGGAAGTTGTTTGTCTTTCCACTCTGTCAAAAGGTCTCTCAAGATCTAGGTTGATAACGAGATCCATGATGGATCTCTCCTTACTCCCTGGAGCCACGCTTTGATGTGCACTCCCAACCATGTATCTCCTGTAAAGTCCTTAGAATATGTACTCAGAAAAGGAAACATTAGCGGTCTTATGCTGGAAGTAGTTTCCATATGAAGCTAAGTGACTTAACTACCAGTGGCAACCCTTGCACATAGATTTGAATAAATCCATCTGTATGTATATTCACAGAACCTTTGTTTTAAATGGCACTGCCTCCTGAGTTCCTTTTCTGAAACTGAAACACAAGTACCTGTCCTGAAACCAGGACATGGGTATATGCATGAAAATGCAACAGTTTTTAAGTAGTAGGCACAAAATAGGTAACACACAGTAAAGACTTCACCTATAAAGAATGCTGCAGGATTATTGGGTAGGATTATATCAAATTCTTTGCAAGAAAGGCAATCATCTTAAATAAGCCAACAAGAAATTATAAATGAAGGAAAATAAATGTAATATTGTAAAACAAGCAAGTTTTTATGTATCGCCTTCTTGCATATTGCCTTCTGAGCCTCAGAGTCCTATCAACTTAGTGATAAAAACAAGATTTTTGCTTCAGTTAGCACGGCAAAGAGCTCCCAGAGTGGAATGAATTCTGCTGTGATGAATAGCAGGTTCTTTCTTACTGGTAGTAATGTAAAAGGCGCAAAAAGCAGTCTGATTTCTAGATCCCAAAAGGAGTTGGGAGTGCAACCAACTAAAAGAAATCATCCTCCATCTTGTAAACTGCACAAATTTGATAAGGAAGTCATTAACAGTGAATGATGAGGGCCTTTTACGATGACATTGTTATGAAGTCACTTTCAAAGCAGAATTTAAGGTCAAAAACTACTCCATGTCTTCCTGCAGGAGAGGCAAAATGCCATGTTTCAGGAAACCTGGTGCAAACTTCCTTTACTCTGAAGCTTCATGATTTCCCTTCTAGTTTCCAGGAGGTATTTCTTTTTTACAGGGCATTTTATTCCTCTCTGTGTGTCCCCCTTGTGCTGCTGTTCCATTTTCCTGCTATGGTCTCGGCTCTTGTTTTCTAATATATACCCTATAGGCAATACATACGTGTGCGTGTGTGTGTGTATGTATATGTATATACAATTTACTTAATTTATTTTCACTCTTATTTTCCTCAGTATCTTCATATTTTACATGTTGCTTTTGTGCTTCCTCTCCTGCTTGATTGTATCTAAGGGTACAAAGTACAGTGTCTTTAAGATTCAGGAATCTGGATATGTTTATGAAGTACAAAAATCAGTAGAGGATAGAAAGAATGATAGAGGATCAAGTTTTATCTTAACAGCAATGATCTGTGCTACAAGGAGCACCGAATGGGCCTGGGAAACAGTATCGTCTCCTGTACCACAGTCAGGTTCTTCACCGATTTGAAAATCCACTGGAAAATGTTTAGGGATCAGGTGGAAAATCCAGTTTCAGAGCAAGATGAGAGTTAAGCAAATTTGTAACTGCTCTGCTGCCTTAAGACAGCTACTGATTATTTGGTCTTTTAAGGAAGGATTCTTGCCTTCAGTCAGGAAGGACACTGTTCATTAACCATCCCATTTTGCTCTGTTGTGACAAATCAGTTTATACGATTTCCAAAAACTTCTGTAAGTACCTCAGCAAAGAACCTCATTACTAGCTAGCTACATAACAAATATTCTCATCATACCATTTCTCTCCTGACATAAATGAATGCTAGTAATTAAATGTAAGCCCTCATTTTATTTAGGCTGAATCATCTAAATCTGATTAACCTCGAAGAGAGGCAAAATGTTATCTAAAAAAGGGATGGTAAAACAATAGCATAAGGAGGAATGGAAGGTGCAAGAAGTTCCTTGGGTTCCTGGAACATATATAAGGTAGTCGGGGGGAACTGAACCTTAAAAAAAATAGAGCCACAGCAACGAAGTTCAGGTGCAGCTCTCAGGAGAAAAGTACATCATGCAAGCAGCAAAGGAGATGTAATGGTCCATGGGTAAGTGGTCCAAGCCTGTTAACATGGCAAGAAGCCAGACAGTTCTGACTATAGAGGCAAAAGCCACCAAATTAATTGTGATACAGTAAAAGAGAAATGTTTCCATACTCTCCATTGTGTTCTTTAATGTAGCAAAAACATAGAATGCCAAACTCGGATCTTCACAACTCCCAATGAACAGGATTATGCTTATGAGTTTCTCTTGATTAGATTACTACTTGGTTCATAAAAATACATAACACAAATTCCAGTAACACATACATTTTCATAGTAGCAATCATAGTTGTAGCTGGTTCTACTGGAAATTAAAAATTGGAAGTACACTGCATCTCACATGCCACTTAGGACATTTACACTCTGTGTTATTTATACAGCTATAATTATCAATCTATCTGTATTTGAGTTTTGAATTCTGAATTAGATTAAGACACATAGAGTTGAGATATGCTAAAGAGAGTTTTCCATGTAGAAAATCTCAACTGCACTTCCCCAGGACGCATATTAATTACATACATAGGAAATATTACACAAAATTCAACTTTAGAATCCTAAAGTCAATATTATATTTTGTTTTCCTCCTGGCCCAGTAACACACCTTTAATATTATGACTAGCCCTTCTGCAGCTGCAGAGTTGGAGGGGAGGAGAGAATCAAGATTGCTTCACCCCTATTCGACCAGCTGAGCAGATGGGGCCACCACTGAGGTTTTTCCCTCACCTCTTACCAGAAGCTGGTCACCAGCACAGAGGCTGGAATAAACCCAGTCTTCTGCCAACTCCTCAGCACAGTCAGTGGAGATGATTGCCTGCCCATGATGCTATGGAACAGTTGTCCTTCTCTGTCTTGATCCTACTGTACTGTCCATGGGAACACGCTGGTGGTGCCTAAACACTTGGTCTGTCCTTTCTGCCATCATTGTAAATGGGCATCACAGCAACAGGCAAGTGAATGATCCTTTGCCTCTACAGGAAAATGCTTCTGATAGTTGTGACAGCCGCACTAAAGTTGGAGCCAGACACAACACTTTTGGTGAATGCCAATGTACCCAAAAATGTGACTTCAGCTGACCTAACAAAAATAATGATTTTCTGTCAACTGCACTGAAAGTCTTGGCTTTAGACTTTTTTCTTCATTGTCAGATTCCCAAGCGAGTGAAGAGAAGGAGAGGCAGGATTCTGCTGTCACCCCAGCTGCACGGCTGGGGGCACTGTGCCAGGGTACACAACACGCATCCCCAGTGCCTCCTCAGGGATGGGGAGGATGTTCAAATCATGCTGTAACCATTTGGCTTTCTGTACAAACACTGGAGATTAAATGCTTCAAGCAAGCAAAGTTAAACTTTCAATTCAATGTGAAAAATAATAAATATTATTTTTCTTCATTTGGAAAAAAATGCACTTTGGTTCCCCCTTATTTACTTCCCTTTTTCAGGCTGTAGGAATAGCAGAGCCAAAAATCAAGAAGCTACACACTTGCTCTGAAAATACCTTTGACAGGTAATTGGTGTGTAACTCTAATGCAACGAGTAATAGTAGCAGACTGCAGCTTATCAGCGTTCAAAAAGGGATTTCTGGAAGTACAACAGACTGCAACCTGTCACTGGCACAATTCCATTTAACTTGCTCCTGGACCTCCTTCTGATTTTTTTTAGGTTTTTTAACTGAAGTAACAGAGGTTGCTCTCCAGGATCCCTCCATTGCAAGAACTCCAAGATAACCCCTTGCTTATTATTTAGTCAGACCAGCATGTTCTCATTTAAGATTTGCAGCAGCCCACAGGATAAACATTTCCATTAGTGTTATTATTTCATTTTCAAGCATCTTTGGTCAGTATCAGAGAAGGCCTTTTTGGTTAATTTAAGCATACATAACCCTAAAATATTTGCACATCTGAAACCCCTCCTTTTGCTGCTATCAGGAAAGAAAGAAATCAAAAGGAAGAAAGAAAACCACACACTGATTTTCAAAAAAGTCTCTGACCATAGGTCAACTAGAGAGTATATCCGCACTGTGTTTACTTTTCACAGAAACCACTGTCTCATTAGTAGCCTTCAAATGTACAAAGAGTGAAGGCTAGCTGTGAGCAAAATCACACCAGCACTAATGCCTTCAACTTCAAAGTTTAGTTATTTTCAACAAACTTTTTGGCAATCTCACTAAACTTTCTAGCATGTGTATGCTGCCGCTTTCCGTCTGCCTCCAGAAACCAGGCTTGGTTGGAAAAGGTGCTAAGTAAAAGCTATACAACAAATCAAGGATTGGAACAGGGGGGCTTTAGAGATAATATCATCTTTCCTTAACAAACTTCAGTATTAGCTGAATGTGACTCTCTGTATCTTTGTCACACGGCTGTCTGTATTTAGAATTTGAGAACAAAAATTGCAGAAGACACATGCTTTGACAGACTGTTGAGTTTAAACTTAATTCTTTACCTCCAGATTTTTCTCACCCACACTCCACTTTCTATTCCTACTGTTGCCACCATATATTTGTTTGTCATTCAGATGTCTGATGTGGGAGCCACCAGACGTATTTCTCTTACCTCATGCTTTGTCAATATATTTAATCATTCCAGTCTCCTCAGTGTTACAGACCTGTGCGCCTGTCCTCTGCTGATGAAAGCCACACACGCACCTTTGTAAATCCGCAAAAGCCACAATCTAATCAAGCAACCAGAAAAACTGGCAAAGAACTCAAAAGCAGCAAAGCTGTATTTCACTCATTTCTAGGTCACCAAAAAGCCTAAAGCAACTTCTGTCTTGACCCCAAGCCCAGCAACAAAACTCAGAGGTAGAACAATCTTACAAACAGGGAGCTAGAAAGTACTTAAAAAACATAAGGCTGATAATGTGTATGTATTAGATTGCCTCAGTAGGAAAGATCTGAAGGTATTTGATTGCTAGAATCAAATTTCTATTTTAAAAGACTCTAGTAGATTTTTTCCTCCTATCAGATGTTATAAATAATGTGATTGCCTTATCAGATTGATTAATAAACAGAAATACATTTTTAAGTATAAATATATACCTTAGCAATAAGTCTGGTTTTATGATCAGTTTAAGATTCTATCATTTGTATTCACTAGACAGAAAGGTGATTAAAATTATACTATACAGAGGATCCATCATGCAAGAATCACTTGGACATATCTGCAGAAGAAATTAGCATATCAAAGGCATGGTTAATACTTTCAGTAGGATCAGAATCACCCTCCGAGGAATGCAGTTGCAGGAGCATGGTTTGTTTTGTGTAGTTACAGCATAACAAAGTCTGTTTAATCACCTACCTGATATTTTCATATGCATATGGGAATCCTGCAGTGGTCTTCAGCAGAAGGCAATCAGTCAACAAACCCCAACTGCCAAGAATTTGCATGATTTTTTCTTTGTAGTCATGCATTTTTTATTTTATCTTAGTAGCTTGAGTTGAATCATGACTATCTTATTCATGTGGAGCAATAATTCACTCTTCAAGCAGACCCCCAGAAGCCAGTACAACTGCTCTGAAAGTAAGCCACTCTACTACACTTTATGTAAGGGATTTCAAAGCTGGTGCAACAATTCGGTAAATATTTTAGGAACATAATCCTGGGCAGGTGTGAGTAAACAGAGTCGCACTAATTCAGTTGACTTCAACAGAACTATTTCAACTTACATCAGCTGTGAAGCTGATTGAGAGTATTTACCTAAGTGTGTGCAGCAACAGAAGAAAAAGCCTTTCTCAATGTCCTAAAAAGAAAGATGTGGTTTACATTTAGGCCATCATCCTATGGTATTAAGCATGCAAGAAGATCACTGCACCAGTCCAAGTCCAGAGAAATATTATGATTTTCCAATGTCCAATAACAACTTGTGTCAGATAAAGATAAGATGTGAAACTCTGAAGCCAACTTTCTAATGTTCTTGTCTTCCAGTAGCACAGTGTTGTCAAAGGCATCCAAAAAATATTGATTTTTGCACTCAGAATAAAAGGAAAGATTGATGAAATTGCAATAAGAGTACAAACGCACAGTATGTGTCCTTTATCGGGTTATGTCATAGAACGGTTTGTCTGATAGAAAGGAACAAAGAATTATTTAATATTTATATTTTCTTTTGAAGTCTCTTTTTTTTCTTGAGGTCCATTTTATCTCATTATCAAAAAAAAAAGAAAGACAACAAAACAACCTGACCAGAAGTTCATGGCTCAATACAGATGCTGAGAAACTTTTCTTTCACTCCACACACACACAGAGTAGATTACAAAGGCATTTTCAGTGCTGCGATGCATTTTGGAATTGTGAAGTAGAAAAGGTTTTATTTTCCCAGTTAATAATACCTTATTTACAAGATCTGCAGCTTTCTCCCACTAACTGACAGTGTATAGACAATGCCATACACAGTGGTGAACAGTAGTCTGTTATTTTAGGTTTTGCTTCATTATCATAACGGAATATTATGCTATTATATGTCATCTTGCAGTCAATTAATATTTATATCAGCCATGCATGATGCTTACTTCTTTTTTTAGCATTAAAAAAGGACTTAATTAACTCATTTTTATTGAAATTTGACTTTACTGCACATTAGCCATTGCTACTGCTGTAAACATGTAAATCATTGTGAAAGCATTTATTTTTGTTATGGAGTATATAACTCACTTTATATTCCAGAATGCCTGCTGATTTAGTCTTTGAGCTGAATATGAAAATTTAACTTAATAGTCCCAAATGTAGCTTAAGGGATCTGAATCCATAATAAAAACATAACTGGTGAACTGTCAGTTTTCCCATGAGCTGCTTTTTTGAGTAACCTGGTATAAAAAAACCCAGCTGGGTCTGGCTTACAGGAAAGTTTTCCAAGCAAAGGCACATAACTGATCAGTACAGCTCATGCCATGTGCCACTGCACTGCCTCACTAGCCCGAGGGTGCAGGACAGGGTGGAGCTTGGGAACAGTTTCTAACTTACTTGAGGAAAGGTGGGACAGGAGTTTTAGAGGCCACATAGCAAAATCTTCTGAAAGCCTTCACAAAACTCCTTCCAGAAATTTCACACACTGTGCTACCCGCATCTCTGCCAAACCTGTTTTTTACTTCGTTACAAAGGACAGTGAATTAAACTGCCTATGGTGGGAACAGCATATCGGTAACTCCAGCAGTGAGCTGAAAAGTGTTGCAAACTTTCAGTTAGCAAAATCACATACTCACAACTGCCCTTTATAAGGGCCATGTCCTTTATTGCTATTAATTTATGAACTGAACCTGGTAACAGTGCATATAGATTGGTTGAAATAAAGTATTGCTTTAATAACAAGGGAAAGAGTAACTTCCTTATTCTCTAGGAGCTTTTCTTCACATTCTCTATAGGAAGCTTTGTTTTGTCTCTAGCAAACACAAGTCTGGAATTGGTGGGTAAAAGAAACTCTTTCCATTAATATTTTATTGAAAATTCACGTTTTAAATTTTCTGCAGCAAGATCTACCTGTGTGTTCTCAGTCTTGACAGTTCATTTTTTCTTTTTCCTTGGCAGGCAAACTCTGCACATCACTATTCTACTGGGAATATAGCTTTTCAGTGGGTGTACTTACTTAATTATTTTGAGTAAGTTATTCCTTCCATTTCATCATATGTCTATGCAATTCATGTGTGCTTTAAATTACTAATAAAATGCTTATAATACAACATAAGTAGTGATGCCCATAGATTTTTCTTCCCTTTGGAAAATAATTATCCTGTTCAAGCTATCTAGTGCATCTAAATCACAGAACACTCTAGCTACCCACCAAAAGCTGTAGAACAATGCATAGGATTCCTCATGGGTCATCTGTGTGCAAACCTTAGAAGTACCTGGGTGCCAAAGCTCAGGATATCATATTTCTGTCTCATTTTATAGTCAAAGAATAACGGCAGCCACTTACAGAAGGGTGAGGAGTAGGCTGCATTCCCTCTGCTGGGTTTGACCATATGTCTCCATTAACTATACAGACACTGGGGGCATAGGTTACACAAGCACATGCTTGTAAAGGACTGCAGAGATTATTCAGCTCACCTGATCAGGCGTTTAGCTGAAACATTTTGGAGAAAAACAAATAAATCTCTGGATCATCTTGTATAATGTATTTTTAATTTGGGGGTGGGGGAATTAAGTAAAAATTTTTACTGCTACTTATATTTAGATATTTTTTTTCAAAGATCACTCAAGTGTAATAGGATGGATTTGTATGGGATATGCTTTTATGCTACGATCATTTCACTTACCAGCTTTTCAGGCTGATTGATCAACACAGCTTCTTGCCCTGACGAACAAACTGTTCCCATGTCAGTGCTGATAGATGTTTAGCTAACCTTTTCTAAAAGTCCTCCAGACATGGAGATCCCTTATTGTCACCAGGGACTCTAATCCATTGGTTTATACGTTTAAACGCTGGGAGTTTTGTTCCAATATCTAACCTGAATTATCCTTGCTGAAGTTCAAACTAATTCTACTTATCTGACAGTTTGTCAGTTGCGGTCTGTCGTAACAGATTTGTTACACGCTACCTAAGTATTTTTACTCCTTTCCTTCTCCATTCAAGAGGATGACATTTTCCCTGTCCTCACTTTTACTAATATCACAAGCTATTGACTTCAGTTGATCTTTTTTTGGTAGCAAATTATTGAAAATCACTCAAACCTTTAGCTTTTCAGCATCATCTCACAGTAAGAGCATAAGGAACAACGCATTGGGCAGACCAGAGTGGTTGAGTGGCTGCAAGTGGCCAACAGCTGCTTAGGGAAAAAGATAAGGGTAACAGAAATCATACTTCTTTCAATATTGCTCCCTCTGCCTCCAGAAAACTACTGAGAAACATGCAGACTCAAACACTGTATCCTCACCTTTTTATTTGATGGAATTTTCTGGATTATATTTTAAGCCATGATCCTAGGACAATGAGTCTCAGGATTTACATATAGTGGAAGAAAAATATTTCTGTTCCATCTAATCATATTTGTGCCCCAGTTGGCATGTTATAGAAAAACTCATTTTATATTGACCTGCCTAGTGCATTCATAGGTTCAGATATTTCTATCCGTCACCCCCTTGTTCATCTTTTTGTTTCTCCCCACAAAGAAGCAGAGGAGAGACATGTGAGCCAGCGAGTAGGGTTGTACCCCACTACAGGGATGAGCAGAGCAGGGTCGCTGGCCATGGCCCCATACTGCCTAGCACAGAGCCTTGGGGTGAGGGGAAGCCCCAGTGGGGTCTCTTGAAGCCCTCTGCTGACATAGGTGTTTTCACAAAAAGAAACACAGCAAATGCACTTGACCTGCTTATTGGAGTCAGGATTTTACTGAGTAGGGCATTAAAAATCAACAACTTGGGGTTTTTTTACAGTATCATAGCACTTTTCTGTAAATGTAAGTCTTCACCAGTGTCAAGGCTACTGGAAATACAAAAAGTTGTTACCCTTATTTCTGATTTCTACCTTCTGCTCACAGAAATATGTACAGCTTTCACAGAACTGGCAGTGTAACTGGTTAAATAAAATTAACCACTTTTCATGATTTCCACTGCAGCACGATGATCAAAATAACATGATTGCTTTTATGAGTTAATAAGAAATAGCTAAATTTTCATCAGTGCCATACATTCTCAGTTAGTAGTTCCTTAGCAACTAAAATAATATTCCCTGCAGGGAAAGACAAAAATCTGCAGACTGTATGTCTAGCTGGTATTTGCCCAAGGTGTAAAACATAAATCAAATTTTCCAGGACTTTGACATTTTTATGTATTTATGCTATTTTGTGCCAACAGCTTAACCCAGGCTTAGTTTTGTTTCACAATACATTTTATCCATAATGCAGTATGTGCAAACTTGTTTGAAGTGGGAATACTGCCCAGCGTTAGCACAGGAAACTGGCATCTCCTGCTAATTTACTGGGATAACGTACTGTTCGGTGCTACGTTTTCAGTGACCAAACATAGATATAATTACATATCAACATTTTAAGATCATCATAATTAGCAAATGATGAACACTCTTATAATTTTGTAAAGTAACAGGTTTTAGTACAGCTGTACTTTGTTAGCATTTTTCAACATTTAAAAAATCATACCATATAAATGCAGTGCATGACATAATGTTACTTCCTTTTCCTTAATCAACTCCTCCTCTCTCCATATGTAGCATGACAGAGATCTCAGCAAAATTTTCTGCTCGGTTTCTATTTCAAAAGTCTCTCTCTCCCCACAGAAGAATGAATTGGTGAAATTAAAAACACATCAGGAGTGAAGAAAAGTGTCTTATGTTGCAGCATCAGTTCCTTTGGCTCCATACTGCCTAGTGTTACTCTTGCTTGCACCAGGGCTTTACGGATCAGGCAAGAAAATCAGAAAGCCATAATCTGACTTCCTAATGGATCCAGATACAGTTGTCCCTCCTCAAAGAAATACAGAGGGGATAATCACAGATACATATCTCTGCATGCTATGTGCAGTATGATTTTGAAAACCTTTCTATAAAATTGGTACAAAATATCTACAAATTTTGGAGACATTCTAGAGGACAAGTATTTAATCAAAATTTATTATGATTAATAAAGAATTTCTACCAGAAAGAATTGTTCCAAAAGCAAAAATGGTTTAAATTCCATCAAGTTGTTTAGGCTGCTTCACCTTCATCTTTTTTTGAACTTTGTACACTGAAAAATACATTATATGGCCATTATTATTTCAAAGTATCACTATGAGTCACTGTCTTTCCCTTCAAATTTTCTCCTTAATCTTGAAGTATTCATAATATTTGCTCTTTTGACAACGGCAAAAAAACCCCTATCATTCAGTTTTACTGTATCAGGCCTTTTTGAACTCTCTGGACTTGATCACTAATAGGAAATATTCCTTTACTTGCTGCTTTTGTACTGCCAAAGCTGGTAGATGAAGTGACAGCGGTTTCCCCATCATTGTGAAAAGGCTTTAATATGCTATGCTGTGATTTAATTGTTTGACAGTGTGACTCACTTGAAATGGGATCTCTTCTCGTAGCCAACTTACTAATGTGAAGATAAGCCTGCTGCTGAAAAGGCTGCTAACAGCTTGCTTGTTTTTATCTGCTCTCACATTGGTGGTATAATTTTCTCTTTACTGTGCATATTTCGCTTCCATTAAAATAAATGCAAATTGAAAGGATATACAATGAGATAAAAATATAAACATAAAAGCACATATTCAAAACAAGACTAGGACAGTTAAATGAGAATATTAAGGAATAATTCAGAACATCCCAAGATTTGCAAGCAATTTTCATAAAAATTCTGATGTATTTCTCTTCTCTGCCATCCCCAGGTCTGAAACTAATGGATAAGGTCTACAATATGTTGAGATATGTCACCCTCAACTTTGGCATACTTGAAGATTCAACACAGCAGTTCACACAGATACTGTCCCAGGATCTGAAAGCTGATTGTTGCCAAAGGAGCCAGAAGGCAGCCTCCTACTTCAAGCACACTAGGATTATCTCAGATAAAAAGTTGCTCTTGGTCTACCGCTCTAAAATAAAAGAGAATGCTACAGTTTCCCACAGCAAGTATTTTTTCTATTGGAAGTTGATAGAATGTTTTGGGTTGGAAAGGACCTTAAAGGTCATCTAGTTCCAATCCCCTGCCATGGGCGGAGATACCTTCCACTAGGCCAAGCTGCTCAAAGCCCCGTCCAACCTGCCCTTGAACACTTCCAGGGATGGGGTAGCGACAGTTTCTATGGGCAACCCGTTTCAGTGTCTCACCATCCTCATAGTAAAGAACCTATAGAAAGCCTCCTCCTCTTGGTCTTCCTGGTCAGGCAACCTGTAGAAACCCCCCACTATCATGTCACCTGTCCCTGCCGTCCCTTTAATCCTAACCCAAAAGGTCTCCATCAGCTCCTCTTTCATCTCCAGATCTTGATCTATAATTATGTTTAGATCAACATGGCTTTTTTTTTCTTTTTAATATCAAGGATAAAAACATCAGTTTGTTATGATGAACTATGTATTAACGGGGGGAAAGAGAGTAAATCCTACAATTTCATATAACATACAGCTTTAGAGATTTGTTAGGATGTGTGATATAGGTCCATTAGGGGTCTACATCATGTTCACTAGAAGTCTGAAGCTTGAGGGAGTGAAGGATGAGCAAAAGCACAGAGCAAAATTCTAATCTATCACATACAAGTTTAGCCATCAACAGGAAGATTATCTGGATATACTTCATTTTGATGTTCAGTTTTAGAAGATTCTATGTTGACATTTAAGAGTAGTTAAAGTACGTGTGTGCTTTTTTCTTCAATATGTATAAATTGGAGTGTGATAGGTACAAATTGAAAGGACTGTTTCACATACATCTTGCAGATATGTAATGGACACTAAAACTGAATTTAGGGTTGGTGATTCAGTTACAAAAGTTAAGACTTACATGCTAGAACAGGGATGACAATGTCCAGAGGACATTGTCATGAAACATTTCCTTGGTCATAATGGAAAACTGAAATAGCTGTGAAAATATTAACTGAGAAAGAACTCACAGTACTCAACACTTAGACCAGTAATAGCAGTGATCTTGAAAGGCCACTCCCCCCCGCCACCCCAAGATTTCTTGCTCTACCCAAGCAGGCAAGAAATAGATTACTCCAGGAGTCTTCCACTTGAAAAAGGAATTCAGCTTCGGGATTATCACATCGTAGTTTTTTCTATTTCTTACAGGTTAAGCCAAGTCTCTAAGTTCAAATATTACAAGTCAGCCCTTAAAATCTACACAGAAGCAGTTTATTTTAAAGAATGTCATAGCTGGGGAAAGCATAAACCAAGTCACATATATCTTCAGTAGTCTGGCACTGGGTTTATTCACCCACTGAGCCAATGGAATGTAAGTTTAGTAGATTCCTATATCTTGCCTAATTATTAAATATTCCCTATGCATTTCTGCAGCAATATGTTGTATTACACCTAAAGTACAGTTTAAAAATGGTGAAAATAATAGAATTTTCTAATTACAGACATTTATATTTTTCAGAGAATTATGCCACAATTTATTTTTCCATTACACATCTGCCTATGCTTAACATACCAGGCTTACATGGCTTCAGGATGACTCAACAATATTGGATAACAATAATCCAAAAATACATTTGTATGCCAAATCATGGCACATCCTTTATTTTGACTCTTTATTATAATTATTACCCTAACTCCTGCAATTACTACTCATTAGGTTTTAATGTGGCCATTTCCTTTCATTTGAACCCAAATATGAGGATTTCATAAGAAATTTAAGAAATAAAAACCTATCATAACTCTGTTTCACTTACTTTTTCTCTATCTGACTTGGCGGTAGTTGGACATATATACATAAAAAATCCTGTAAGATGCTAACTACTTCCTGAGAAGCAGATGGTTTTATGGCTAGAGCTGCAAGTGAGCTCCTACTTATCCATTTACTTGTACCTCACCACAGATGGTTATTTGGGTGAGGCTTTGGAAGCGAGAACTGTGCCAGACAGGAGGCATCAATTTCGGGAGCAATCTGTAAGGTGGCAGTAAATTGTATCCCATAGCATGCTCCATGATTCTATATGAGACTGAAAAGCCCTTCTGCCAAATCTCAGTGGCCAAAAACCCGTCTGTCTACAGGTCTCAGGTAATACAGAATCAGGGAGGCTGGCAGCACAACCTGTCACTTTCAGTTATGATGGGAAAGAGGCAGCAAAAAAAACTTTGCAGGAATCTAGTCGTTTGGAGAATAGTAAGTAGGTAGGAGAATCAGCTTAGATAAATGTTGGTATACATTCACCTTTTACATAGTCAGGCCATTGAAAATATGGGAAACAGCCCTAAAGGGCAGGGAGGCCCAGGACTGTCGGTTGATGTTCAACGATCACCTGCTACAATCTCAGGAGTGCTGTGTCCCAACTAGAAGGAAGTGCAGCAGGAGGGCCAGGAGACCTCCTTGGATGGATAAGGAGATGCTGAGGAAACATCGAAGAAAAAAAGAGGCTTATAAAAGGTGGAAGCAAGGACAGGCAGCCTGGGAAGAATACAGGGATGTTGTCCAGGAAGCTAG
>JANHGB010064103.1:0-12109 GCA_026283785.1 Coracopsis vasa | reverse complement strand
AGAATAATTGGGGGGGGGGGGGAAACATTATGCAAGTTAATATATTATGCAGTTTCTGATATTTTACATGAGGTTATATATACACCATCACTCCTTTTATTTTAATAATGAATGGACACATATGTTTTTAGTATTAATTATGGTTTTTATGTTTGCTAGATTCAACAAAAGGCTATGCAGTCATCCCATGTTTATACATGGGGGGAGGAGGTAGGCAAAAAAAGCTGATCTATACATTTCCAATCGACAAAAAAAAAAAAAAAATTAAAAAAATCCACTATTAACTATCTTCTTTCCAGCATGTATGAACAAATGAAATGAAAAGCCAACAAGCAACTTTTTAAATTAAGATTTTCATATGCTGTTAGGATTAACAATGACTCTATGTGCTACTATCATGAAGAGAATAGTAATATACATAATACTGCACACGCAAATACAAAGATAAAACATGGGATTTCACAGTTGTGAATCACAGGTGTTTGGGGCTAGGGATTGGTTTGATTTTTCAGTTCCAGGGTGATGATCTAACAGAGTAGTAGAGATTTTGAGATGCAAAGAAATTACAGCAATGTGAAGCTCAAGCAAACTGAAAAAAAAAAAAAGTTTAACCCACTTGATATGGGGGGGGAGGGGGCAGAAAGCCTCACCATACATACATGAAATCTAGAAGTGCTTAAAGAAAACTTCACTGTCATATTTCCAAGAGTAAAGTTGTCATACTCCCCATCCATTTAATGGCCCAGAACCCAAATATGTGCCAACTCTAAAGGAGTTTTCCATTCTACAAATGACTTTATCTCCCTGAAGATGTGTGATTACCTTATCCTTCAGCAAAATTTCATAAGTTGTTAGAAGTATATTAAATTTTAATCGTTTTGTCTGTGGATGCATCCATTCATGAGTTCTTATCTACAAGAAAAATCAAGTGAACTATAAGGTAGAGAAAAATGGTCTTATTGATCGGGATGACTTCAGGTACTATAGCAATATAGATGTTAAGGGACATGCAAGAATCTCATCACAAAAAAGGAACACAACACATGAAGCTTTTTTAAAAAAAAATGTCATTAAACAGTGGTGGTGGGGTGTTTGTTGCTTTTTGTTTAGTTAGGTTTTTTGTGGATTTTGTCTGTGCGTGTTTCAGGGGGGTTTTTGTGGGTTTTTTGGGGGGGAGTTGGTTTTTTTTTTCAACCTTTAATGGATAAGGTTACTTACATTCCTCCTTTCAGAAAACAAATTAAGATTATGTCTGTCCGGATTAAATATTTATTTAATGCACCTAAATAATCACATGACAAAAGACAATTTATTTTCAAATGCAAGGTCACATTTTTAATTCTTTTAATTATTAAGCAGGAATGAAATTTTTCACATACGTTTATATCAGATCAAAATTTATCTTTTTAATTTGCATTTTTAACACATACAATGTTTTAAATGAGTATTTGCTCATTCCTAATCAAAATATTGGAGATTAGCATAATACAGGAACATGAAGTATGCCTTGTTTACCACTAATCTTTTTCAGTGATACAAAGAAATACTCACCATATTTCTGCTAGTTATATCTCCTAAGTAAACAACAGCATTCATCTGAGGAGCCCAAGTTTGAATCTCTCTTTGCCAAGATGTCAAGGTAGAAAGTGGCACGACTAGCAAGAAAGGCCCATACAGTTGGTGTTCGTGAAACAGGTAGTTCAGAAAAGAAATTGTTTGTATTGTTTTACCCAGACCCATTTCATCTGCAAGAATACAACTATTCCCTCTAAAAACAAACAAACAAACAAACAAACAAACAAATTTATAAATGCTTTCAAATTAAAAACAGCAAGACTAATTTAAGACTATACTTACTTGCACCATGAATGAGCAAGCCAGTTCAGTCCGTTTAACTGATAATCTCTTAACTCTAAACTCTCATGTCCTCCAATATAAGATGGTTGCTTCTTTAGTGCAACAAACCTCGGCCTCTGTTTTAGAATCTGTCAAAAGCAAATTGAACATCATTCCTACTACTAAGTGAAGTTACGCAACATGTCTTCTTATAGAAACAAAGTAGCAGTAGGAATCTGTTTGGTCACCAAGTCTAGATTTTATTAATCACAACTAGACCATATAACAATATCAACCCATTTGCAAGCTAAAATTAGCTTGACTGTCGATCTAAATTCCACAACAGAAGTGACATGAACTCATTCACAAAGGTTAGTTTTAAAACAAATTGAAGTACTAAACAATTCTATCTGTTAATGGCAATAAAATAAGCAGGGAACAAATATCTACAAAAGACTATTCTTAATAATGATATTTGCAACATATATAACTATAGCTATCATTATTACTGTTCTGGACAACATTCAAAAAATATTTTATATTGTACATCTTTTTTGATGCATAAAATATGTCAACTTTTTTTTTTTATAATTGCAACTGCATAAATCCATTGAAATTACACACTCACCTTGCAGTCCTTAAATGGAGTAGTCTTGGATAGATTTCTGCTAAAATACTCATCAATACACGCCTGAAATTTTTTGGCAATGAGAGCACCATCTTCCCAGCTACATTCTGAGTAAGGCAGACCCTGCCATTTGCAATAGTAATCTGGATAACCAGCTTCTGATTTCTGATTTGAATGAGCTGCAGAAATGCATCAGAGATACCAGATCAATATTTTCCTTCTGTATTTTAAGAAAGCTCTCATTTTAGGTGATAAGACAACATGAACTAGTTTCACAGCATGACATCTTTTCTTTTCATCAGAGATTTTGTTTTGCCTTAAGTTGTTAGGGATATTAATAACCTAAATTTCTTAACAACATGCAAGCAATAAACTTGTAATATCCTCAACACTTTTCCATCTGGAAGTTTGTCACATACCAATTATCCTTTCCACTATTTGATATTGTTTATGTAGATCATCTGTAAGTTCCTGCTGGCAGTTATAATATTCCACGTCTTCTGGAGAAGCATTTTTCAGCCTGAAATGGGAATTTATTTGTAGCACTTATTACATTGTGTATCTCTAAAACTAAGAAAATCTGGCAATTTTAAAGCTCTGAACAGAAGCACCATAGGAATGCTGCTTAGAGAGCTTCTTTGAAGAAGGCACAACTCTGAAATTCCTGCATCTGGCCTAGGTACCTCGTCACTGATGAGTGAGAAAGCTTATCAAAAGACATTGCTATCAGCTACGCCTTGTACTAGTCACACAGTTAATTTACAATATCTATTCTCAGCACTGAGTAGTGTTTTTCACATGGCATTTTCACAGAACATCACTGATGGCTCACTGTAGGAATCTATCTTATGAGTAGGAATCACTAAAAATCCCACTATTCATAGATTATATTAAACATACTAATAAAATGGAATCCTAAAACATAGCACTAAAACGCAAGGATTTTTTTGACTTCTTGGTTCTGAGGCCTTAACAGAAGTTTGAGCCAAGAAAATGAAATGCTGTAATGTTTTGAGTGCTTTAACCATTTCTGATTTTTTTTTTTAATCTCTGCAGCAATTCCTGAAGACCTCTGATCAAAATGCAATCAATCAATGACACAATTAGTAAAAGGTAAGATTTAAAACAAAACCAGAAAACCCACCACCCATCTTGTTAAGACTTCATTTTTAACAGACACATTAAAATCTAGGTGCAGAAGCTGCTTCCTTAAAGGCCTCATTTTACAAGATGTGTGAGCATTCTCACTTGAGCAGGATCATAAGGTGTTAGGGAAGCTTCAACTTTATAGCTTTTGTCTTCCTGTTGCATGGGCACTTGAAACTATGCCTTCACAAAGAGGCAATAGAACTCACAAACCCACAATAAAACATCTATATTACAAAAAATAAGGAAGTATTTATAAAAATACTCACCAGCGTTTTGTTTCCAGATCCTTTTTCTTATAGTTGTCCAGTTTCTTCATTCCTTTAACATTTTGTTGCTTTAGTGTTTCCTCAGTTTCCCAAGTATTATGGATGTGTGACCAACCTTTCCATTTAATAAGATACTGTACTTCTCCTAGCTCCTTTGACTTTTCAAACCCAGTATTTGGGTCACCATCTGCCTCAACAGCATAGATGGTGGTTGCAGCACCAGTGGCTGGTAAAGAAACCACACCGTAAGGCTTGAATAAGTGTGCGCTGCCATAAATTAATCAGTAAAAAACATACCACAGAAAGCAATTTGTGACAATCTTATATGAGCATGTAACTTGACTAATTATATCTACAGCTCTTATGTTATTCCTCTTATTTGAAGAATTATGATGTAGCTATATTAACACATGCACAATGAGATTAAAAAAAAACCCCAAACCAAAACACTCTGCATCTAACCTATAGTATCTCATTTAATGATAATTTTCTTAGCGTTCCTAGTTTTTCTAGTGATTCACAGAGAATGCTCCACTAACACTGCTTCCTGTCATCTTCGCTATATGAGAATAAAACAGATATTTGACATTGTGCTTAATCAGCCTTGAGACTTGAAACACTATTCAATCATTACTATGCATGCTATAAATCCAATTCACAGAATCGAAGAATGACTGAGGTTGGACAGGACCTCTGGAGGTCATATGCTCCAACCTCCATGCTCAAACAAGGTCACCTAGAGCCAGTTGCCCAGGACCATGTCCAGATGGCTCTTGAATATCTCCAGGGAAGGAAACTCAGCCACCTCTTTGGACAAACTATTCCAGTGCTTAGTCACCCTCATGGTCAAAAAAAATCTTTCCCTATGTTCAGATGGAACCTCCTGTGTTTCAGTTTGTGCCCACTGCCTCTTGTCCTGTCACTGGCCACCAATGGAAAGAGCCTGGCTCTGTCTTCTTTGAACCCTCCCTTCAGGTATTTATATACATTAATGAGCTCTCCTCCCTGAGCCTTCTCTTCTCTGTCCCAGCTCTCTCAGCTTTTCCTCATAGGAGAGATGTTCCAGTCCCTTGATCATCTTTGTGGCCCTTTGTTGGACTCTCCCCAGTAGTGCCATCAGTCTCTTGTACTGGGGAGCCCAGTGCTGGACACAATATTCCAGATGCAGCCTCCCCAGCAGTGAGCAGAAGGGAATGCTCACCTTCCTCAACCTGCCAGCAATACTTTGCCTAATGCAGCCCAGGATACCATTAGCCTTCTTTGCATCAAGGGCACATTACTGGCTCATGTTCAATTTGGTGTCTACCAGGACCCTCACAACTTCTTCTGCAAAGCTGCTTTCCATCTGTTTGGCCCCACAGCATGTACTGCATGGGGTTGTTCTCCCCAGGTGCAGGACCTGGCATTTCGCCTTCTTGAACTTCATAAGGTTCCTTTCAGGCCATTTCCCCAACCTGTCAAGGTCCCTCTGGATGGCAGCACCACCCTCTGGCATAGCAGCCACTCCTCCCAATTTGGTGTCAGTCTGCAAACATGCAGAAGGCACACTCTGCCCTGTCATCCAGCCCATTAATGAAGATGTTGCAAAGGACTGGACCCAGTATGTACCCCTTGAGTACACCACTAGTTACTGGCCTCCAACTAAACTTTGCACTGCTGATCACCACCCTCTGGGTCCAGCTGTTCAGCCAGTTTTCAACCCACCTCACTGTCTGCTTATCCAGCCCATAAATCAAGCGCTTGTCCATGAGGATCTTATGGAAGAGTGTCAAAGGCCTTCCTTAAGACCAGTTTGACTATATCCACTGCTCTCCCCTCATCTACAAAGCCAGTCACTTCATTGCAGAAGGTTATCAAGTTGATCAAGCATGATTTCCTCTTGGTGAAGCCATGCTAGCTACTCCTAATGACCTTCTTGTCTTTCATGTGCCTGGAAATAATTTCCAGGATTAGCTGCTCCATCCACTTCTAAGGGATTGAGGTGAGGCTGGCTAGCCAGTAGTTCTCTGGGTCCTCCTTCTTGCAGACAGAAGTGACATGCAAACTGGTAACAACAGATGAGGAGAAGGCTGAGGTATTCAACAACTTTTTTGCCTATGTTTTCTCTGGCAACCTCTCTTCCTATACCTCTCAAGACAGGGACTACAAAGTCCCTCCCACTGTAAGAGAAGATCAGGTTCAAGAAGACCTGAGGAACTTGAACATATATAGGTCTATGCAACCTGACAAGATGCATCCCAGAGTCCTGAGGAAATGTAGTTGCCAAACCACTCTTCATGATATTTGAAAAGTCATGGACATCAGGTGAAGTCCCTGGTGACTGGAAAAAGGGAAATACTGCATCCATTTTTAAAAAGGGTAGAAAGGAGGACCCTGGGGACTACCGACCTGTCATCCTCACCTCTGTGCCTGGGAAGATCATGGAACAGATCCTCCTAGAAGCTATGTTAAGGCACATGGAGGACAGGGAGGCGATTTGAGACAGCCAGCATTGGCTTCACCAAAGGCAAGTCCTGCCTGACCAACCTAGTGGCCTTCTGCGATGGAGTGACTACATCAGTGGACAAGGGAAGAGCTAACTGTAAGGCCTTTGACATGGTCCTCCACAACATCCTTCTCTCCAATTGGAGAGGGACGAATTTGATGGATGGACTGTTTGGTAGATAAGGAATTTGTTGGACGGTTGTATCCAGAGAGTAGTGGCTAACAGCTCAATGTTCTGATGGAGATCAGTGATGAGTGGTATCCCTCAGGGGTCCGTAGTGTGACCAGAACTGTTGAATATCTTCATCAGTGACATAGACAGTGGGATCGAGTGCACCCTCATCAAGTTTGCAAATGACACCAAGCCAAGTGGTGCGGTTGATTGCTTGAGGGAAGGGATGCCATCCAGAGGAAACTTGGCAAGCTCAAGGAGTGGGCCCATGTGAACCTCATGAGGTTCACAAGGCCAAGTGCAAGGTCCTGCACCAGGGATGGGGCAATCCCCAATATCAATGCAGGCTGAGGGATGAATGGATTGAGAGCAGCCCTGCTTTCCTGGAGAAGGCTGAACACCTGGCTGCCGATGCTTGCTTGTGTGGCTTTTTCTTTACCTATTAAAATGTCTTTATCTCAACCCACGAGTGTTGTCACTTTTATTATTCTCTCCCCCATCCCACTGACGGGGACTGAGCAAGCAGCTGAGGGTGGTGAAACACTGGCACAGGCTGCACAGAGAGGTTGTAGATGCCCCATCCCTGGAAACATTCAAGGTTGGATGGTGCATTAAGCAACCTGATCTAGTTGATGATGTCCCTGTTCATTGCAGGGGTGGGTGGGGGTGGACTAGATGACCTTTTAAGGTCCCTTCCAACCCAAACCATGATACTATGACATTTGCTTTCCTCCAGACACTTCTCCCGGTTGCCATTATCAGTCAAAGATTATCGAGAGTGGTCTCACAATTACAGCTGCCAGCTCCCTCAGCACTCATGGGTGCATCCCATCTGGGCGCATGGACTTACGTATGTCCAGTTTGCTTAAGTATTCCCTGAGCCCATCCTCTTCCATCAAAGATGCATCTTCCTTGCTCCAGACTTTCCCATTTGGGCATTTTTGCCCAACTTCCCGCTCATTGGGATGAGCTGCTATTGAACTATTTCTTCCTAAACTCATTTTACTACTTCCCTACTTCCCCCCCCCCTTATTTGAACTCTTATTTGGGGCAATTTTTAATAAAATACAGTCAGTATTACTGAAGCAGACTAGCAGCAGGAAACAGGCTCATTTCTGTGAGGAGAGCCAAATAAGGAAGTAGACCCAACCAGATGCAGGGGACAGATATAGCAACAGAGCGTGGCAATAGCAAAGGACTGCACAAGCAGTAACAACATCTGGGCATGCATAATATAAGAAGTCTATTCCAGAAGACTTTTAACACAATGGTGACACTGCATTGGAGTAAGGGGCTAGAGTAAGAATATACTGTATGGGAAAAGAAAGTTGAGAGGAAAGAGAGTGCAAGCTCTGAGATAGGTCAGAAACTCTAGAGATCAGGTATAATTAATGGAGAAAAGCAGTTCTGAAGTATGAGTAGTCCCAAGTTTTCTATAATCAGAACCCTAATTTGCAGGCTAAAAAACCAAACCCACATAAGCAGGACACTGCAACCCACCAGCTGCTGGAAACATAGAATCATAGAATTTTCTGGGTTGGAAGGGACCTTCAAAGGTCATCCAGTTCAACCCCCCTGCAACGAGCAAGGACATCTTCAACTAGATCAGGTTGCCCAGAACCATATCCAGCCTGGCCTTGAATGTCTCCAGGGATGGGGCATCCACCACCTCTCTGGGCAACCTGTTCCAATATTCTACCACCCTCATTGTGAAGACTTTTTTCCTCACATCCAGCCTGAATCTCCCCTCTTTTAGTTTAAAACCATCACCCCTCATCCTACTGCAACAGGCCCTGCTGAAAAGTTTCTCCCCATCTTTCTTACAGGCCCCTTTTAAGTACTGAAAGGCCACAATAAGGTGTCCCTGGAGCCTTCTCCAGTCTAAATAAACCCAACTCTCTCAGCCTGTCTCCATAGGAGAGGTGTTCCATCCCTCTGATCATTTTTGTGGCTCTCCTCTGGATCCTCTCCAACAGGTCCATGTCTTTCCTGTACTGAGGACTTCACACAGGTGGGGTCTCACCAGAGCAGAGCAGACGGGCAGAATCACCTCCCCTGACCTTCAAATTCCACCCTCCAAAACCCCCTACATAACAACCCTACTCTCATTTATAAAATTACTTTTAGAAGTGCACATGCAAGCACACCACTGAAATTTTAGATTCCACCATCCACTGCACTGTATTGTGACTATTTGTACAGGAGTAACTGAAATCACAATCTCAATGGTTCAGACTTCCCAACTTCAGCATTCAGGCTACTGGCTAGCTGTCCTATCCAGTCCACTTTTTCTCCACCCTCCTGCATACAGTTTATACCTATCAGGTATCAATAAACAGTACAAATAGTGATTTAACAGTATGGCATGCATTTATGCAATATGGAGCTATATTCTACTTAATTTTTACTTTCTGCATTAGTTACTTAAGTTCTATGTTTTACTTTATAGGGCTTACAAAAGAAACATGCTTATGAGTATGAAAACCAAAATAAGATTATTTTATAGTATTTTTAAACTTATTCTTAACAAACATCATGGGTTACATGCAGCTGAGAACAGTTGCTGTTTACATTGTACCACGATGAACTGCAGCATCTTAAGAACACTGATAAAAAAATACCTCCTTTTCGGCCAATTCGACTATCCATAAACTTCTCTATAGTTTCAAATTCATCTTCTTCAGGCTGTAGGACATCTTCTCCACAAACTTCCAACAAGTCATCAGAATCTGTCTTGGTTTCTTCAGCTTCTTTGTAACTAACATTGACTGTTGCCTGGCGACGAGACACTCTCTTGTCATAGTCATCATCATCCGATGAATCAAGATACCTCTTTTTCTGTCCTGCAATCTTTTTGCAGCTTTTTGGCTCAATTCTTGAAGACAAGAAGATACAACACAACAGTAGAGTTGCTGCCTGTATTTGTTTCTAAATATATATATATTTCATGACTGCTCAGTGTCTTGGTTTTCATTTCATTCATTAATCTTTCATTTGCCTGTACAGTACTTGATTATGAATTAGAAATAGTACCAGATTATCTAACACGCAAGACTTCTTACCTGCTTGGAGGTTTCTGGCTTTTGACCTTGTTTTTTGGCTCATAGTCAGATTCTCTGTCTTCACAACTGCTTTTCTCTCTATCTTCCTCTGATTCGGAATCAGAACCAGTTCCTGAAACTGACCCTGACCCAGACATTTGCCAGTCTTCACTGTACATATTGAAAGACAAAAAAGTAACTTTTTTTTACATCAGGGATTCATCCATAGGGTATCTACTGTAATTTCAACACTCTTCACAGAAATAAAAATCTTTTAACAGTTATTTCAGCTGATAAGACAGAAAATTGTCATCACTGAATAAATTGTCATCAATGAATAACAGATAAGTAAAAATGCCCAATGGCTTCAAAGGGAGTTGGACTAAGTTTTGTATTACCAAGAGGGAGATTTAAAATCCAAAACAAAAAAAAATCTGGATCTCTAAATAAATTTCAGCATGAAGAAATGAATTAACATGATATTAAGAAACCAAAACACTTAACAAGTTTAACTGGAAAGATACATCTTTATCAGTACTACCATTTCTATATGCTGGCAACCCTCAATAATGAGGAGATTCATGAACTGGGAGAAGAGGAATGATAGAGCAGTTAAATTTCTACACATCATGCATAAAAAACACAGGTCACTGCCTCTCACTGCCGCAACAATATATAATCCTTTTCACATCCTTTTTGATCTACCATTTAGAATTAGCTTATTTTCAGTTAAAATTCTTTGCTAGTCAATTAATTACTATCAGAACTACAATAACTTTTAAACGTGTTTGAGGAAAAAAATAAGAAAACCAACTGTCTGAAAATACAGGCAAAAAGAATTTGGCATTAACTAAGTTTCTAACTTAAATTTGTTGTGAGACAACCTAGTTAAGCAGTTTCACATTTTTACAAGAATTTTTAGAGGTCCTTCAGCTCAAAACCAAATTGCAACAATATTTTTAAAATAACAGCATTGATGAATGTTTCTGAACAACACTGCACTTGTTTGCTCCAAAATATCATATAGATGTTCCTTTTAGAGTTTATTTTAAATATTCCAAAGGATTTATCAAAATTGGAAATGCAAGACCAAGAAGAATTAGAAAGGGAACTTAAGCATTTCAATTGTGAAAAAATGAAGAATGAATTATGAGCATATGTCACTATGACAAAAAAGAAAAAATTACTTATAAAAGTGTCTTACTCTTTATGTTTTCTTTTCTTGGTTTCACTGGATGAGTCATCTGCAGAATCCTCACTACTTGATGAGTCCTGCAGGTGAAGCAAAAGCAACCACACCAATTTATCGTTACAAAATGAATGTAGTATTTCTAACATAATTAAACAACAAATCAGTTCCCATTTTCACATTGGAGGCATGTTATTCATGTTTTACCCTCTTCATTCCCCACAGTGTAGCTGTTAATGCAGAATGAGATAAAGACTGCTACTGGTTTTGTATTTATCCATCTATGAATACATTGTGCCAGCACAGCTCTAGGGAAATCACAAAAAGAAACCCTGTTTTAAAAAGTAATAATTGTTATTGCTATGTAATTGTTATGTTATACATAAAAAAATCATGATTTAAACCACCTCAACTTAATCAAGATGATGGTTCTATCAAAATCCTAATAAAATCTACCCTCTCTCTACTAGACAGCTTTCTCACCTTCCATATTCTTTCACATTTAAACACCAGTTTAATAAACAGGAACGCTTTTTCTTTCTCTATGCTTAAAGAAAAAACAAGAACCCTCTTAAAATCAGATTTTTCTAAAACCAATCTCACTGGGATTCAGTTTAATTTAGATTAAGTTTCATCTTGAAAAACATCTTTCAGAAAGAGAATACTGAATTACTGTTTTAACAATACGTGATTAAGTTCTGTGTTTAACTATAAGCTGCTAAACCAGAAAAAAAACAGAAAACCAACCAAATGAGTGTGACCACATGGCATAGTTTTTGTAATACAGGAGAAAAAGACTGCTTCGCAAGTAAATTCCACTTCATAATCACTAGTGTTCTTAGAAGATGTTCCTCCCGCACAGAGTCAACGTTTCTTTAGTCTATTGATTTAGGTTTTAAAATACCTAGAATACAGGAGTCACCCTTAAAATACAACAATTCTTTTGTAGTAGCTTGTTACAAAATTTGTCAAAACATAGGTTTTTTACCCCATAACCGCAGCATTTACCTTTATACAAAATGAAATTGAAAAAAAAATCTATCATTTTTAACTGTCTTTACAAAACTCAAGAAGCCAAAAATACAAGGTGGGTCTGCATGCTTGAAAATTTTCACCATGTATTACAGAGTACTTACATCTAAAAATACTCCGTAATTTAGGCTTCTATAATTTTGGCACAATTAACTTGAAAACAAGTAACTAGAGATATTTATACTTTTCTTTGTAAAATCATCAGTTATTTGAATGTTACTTTCATAGGCTAAACCCAGACTTTTACATGGTTAAGAGAATATAACTTGGCTTTATTTAATTTTATTCTAACTTACGGGACAATGAGATATT
>JANHGB010064099.1:0-19442 GCA_026283785.1 Coracopsis vasa | reverse complement strand
TTTTTTGTTTGTTTGGGTTTTGGGGTTTTTGTGGTTGTTTTTTTGTTTTTTGTTTTTTTTTTTTGTTTTTTTTTTTTTTCCTGTGGGTTTGGTTGGTTGGTTGGGTTTTTTTTGGGTTTGGTGGGGTTTTTTTTTGAGTTTTTTGGTTTGGTTCGTTTTTTTTTCAAATTATCTTTCTAGAACAAAGCCAAATGAAAAGGTGAAAAAAAAGAAAAACCTGAAAAAATTGGTGTAGCAGGAAATAGTTTGCGTTGTAACATCCTTAATGTGGTACTCAACACTACAGCCCAAATTCTAATTCAGTCTTCTACTGTCCTGGTGGGGAAAATTTAGCAATACAGAAACCATGGTGAAAACCTCATGAAAGGAAGAAAATCTCATGGGCTGAAGAAGGTTGCTTTGAGCTTTGAAACTGTTGCTTTTTATGCTTTTCTTCAATATTGGAAATATCCAGGATAATGTAGCAATTTACCTCTCTAGTCTTGCGAGGTAGGATATCAAAATGTATCGATGTCTTGCCTGCATACTTCTCATTCCTGAAACTCAGGTCAATTCTGTGTCTGTCAATGAGCACCTTTGTTTCATGACTAACAATGGTAAAAAAATTTCCATATTTATGTTCTATGGTAATTTTGAAATTCTGAGCATACGAAGTTACATATCAAAATTTAATACATTGTGATATTTCCAATGAAAATGAGTGTCTTTCAAATTTGAGAAATGATAAATATTTTGCTTTGAAATGGAATTGAAGTCAAGGATTGTGCTCTTTTGCAGAGCACACACTGGAACAAAGAGACTAGCTGCTGTAGTCTGCCTTTGACATCTTTCTTAAAAAGTTAAGGTTTGACCTCCAGGGCTGTATTTTTCCTGTTCTGTTTCCTTAATGGGAATTTGTACCACTTGATTTTCTCTGCCAATATGGTCAAAGATTAATAACGGTGGTGTTAATGAGGGAAATTGGCAGTGTATAGGGGTTTTTTTATCTTGGTGAGGGTTTTTGCTTCAGATAGTTGTTTTAAATTTGATAATTGTGCATTTTTTCATTCAGTTAAAAATAAGAAACTGAAGTGATTTTTATTTTACATGAATGTGAAGCCGTAGGCATTGTCACTTAAATTCAGTATGCTGGAAGAAGGAGAAGGAAGGTAGAAAAGGAAATAATGAAATAATCTAGAGAAAGAGATGGATTGCAAGGCATAGTGAAGGCCTTACATTATGAAGTCACATTTATTTTGGGCAGTTATGACTAGCCTTCTGCTGAGTAATAAGATAGGAGAGAAAACAGAATATCTTCTGGCTCTGTGGTGCTGACAGGCAGTGGTTACACTTCCTGGAGATGTATGATCTGGAAATGAAAGTCAGAATTTTCAAAGATATACTTAAAACTGAGCAGTTAATCCTAGGGAAAATTCCTGAGTCCTCCTTGCTTATTATATATTTGTTCAGCTCCTACCTTTCCTCAGGCAAAAATCAGAGATCTGATTCTTTATTGTAGTTGCAATAGACCCTTGATTTTATCAGCAACCACATGGATCACATGGGGACAGTGACAACCTCAAAGATATTGAGTATTTTGGCCTTAAACTGGCAAGATCAGTAAGTGTAGTCATTACTTCCAGGATGGACACAGTTTCCCTGAAACAAGCCTGCTGCTCCTGTGCATAAAATATTTGCTGTGTTGGAGTTGACAGCATTCAGAAAAGAGTGCTGGTCAAACAAATACGAAGGGAAGAGAGCAGGAAGCAAATGCAGTGACTGGGAGCAGTGCATAAAACAGCAGTCACTGTGGTTTCAGCTATCAGAGAGGCCATCTATCACCAACCGTTGACTTGATCAGTCTCTGACATATAAAACTTGCCTTCTTAATAGATGTACACACAGCTGAGCCACAAACCAATGCGGTTACCTAAAGACAGTAGAATTGAAAACAATCAGACACAGCCCAGAATACCCAAGTTGTTATGGTGATTTCATAAAATGGGCTTACATTAGAAGGGAAGTATACGCAATCATAACTCTTTCATTCTTACTTTTGGGAGAGCAAAAGAGTACTGCTTTATTGCACTTGCCATTTCCAAGCCTGGTTAAAGAAACTCCTTCTTCTACAAAGGGTGAAAACCATGAGTGTATTTTCATACCACAGTGATTGCTTACTGTTACATACAATGCCTGGTCCTTGAAAAGAGTAGTCAGTATATACTACATAAGTTAGTGCATATCTCAGTCATACATCTGTGCAGTCATCCTGCTCTGAGGTAAACAAAACCAGAGATTGCTGGAGTAAGCAGCTGCAGAGAAATCCACAGACAGCCATGTGCATGCAGCAATACCCCCTGCTGTAGCCTTTACTGTGCTGCTCTGGGTTGTTTTGCTGGGAGGCAGCTTGAGTGGATTCCTGCAGAATTTATCTTGTGAGATAGTGGGAGGCCTTTGCATGTCAAACTGTTTTAAGAAGGAGTTCAAAACTCTATGAATTTTTTTCATCTTTTTTCCATATCACTTCAAGTTTGTAGCAGGACCCAGTGTCCAGGAAGATGCATGTTAGAAGAGTAGGATAGCAAAAAGGCAGGGGAAACCTACCTAATGGCATTGGTGGAGGGCAATCTGGAGGGAGACTCAGCCTCCTGATGGAGTTCACCTTTAAAGAGATAGGAAGTGTTTGATTAGGGGGTTGAATGACTGGATCAAGATGGTAAAGTCAGCAAGCAGGCACATGAGATATAAAGGAAGAGCAGCTCAAGATGCATCCTGGGCATTGGGGAGCAGGCAGGTGTGGAGCTCCAGAAGACTTCCAACTTGTCTGTGCCTTTACTCACTCTTGCTTCCACACTGAAAGGTCCCAACTTCACAGAAGAAAAATGCTTATGTGGGGCCAATGGGAACAGGAAACAGCTGGGGGGAGCCAGATTCAATGATGCTGGACCTCCAAGGAAAGGAATGTGGGGACAGAAACCAGGATGAGAGAACATTTGCACTCATGGAGATGCAGGTTTCTGGGCCTGGGCACACAGGGGATTGGAGAAAGCAGCTGAGAAAGATGGGGTATAGTGATCCAGAGTGTTACACAGAAGAGGATAGGAGAGAGCGCTAGTGACCCTGAGAACCACAGCCATCTTCGTTAAGACACAGTAGTTCCAGTCACTGT
Source organism: Coracopsis vasa (assembly GCA_026283785.1). Classification (NCBI taxonomy): domain Eukaryota; kingdom Metazoa; phylum Chordata; class Aves; order Psittaciformes; family Psittacidae; genus Coracopsis; species Coracopsis vasa. The sequence goes on along the minus strand of JANHGB010064099.1, from coordinate 16,294 downwards.
CTTGAGCCAACTGCAAGCCAGCACCATGCAACCCAGGGCTGCTGGTCAGTCACCAGTTGTGACAGCAGCAGCACCTGACTTTAAAGCCATGTATGGGTACCAGCAGCTATTTCTTAAGAAGACCTTGGGTATAGCTGGGATTTTTGTTTATCTCACTCTCAGGAGACTGCTTATACCTGTTCCTGTTGCTTTTGTCCATTTAAGGGCCAGAGAGAGAGAAAGAAGGCACATTTCCCAACTATCATCTTCTCTGAGTAACTGGGTACTTATGAGCTTTGCTTTGTAATAGTGTTACATTAACACTTGAGAATGCCAAGTGTAAGCAATCTGACCTTCTAAGGGAAGCAATATTTTTTATTGTGGTTACTAGTGTCTCTCAGTCTTCGTTACAGAGCACAGCAGTGGTTTTGACCAAAGATAAGTATTGCTGCTGGGGACTAAGAGATTATTAGATCTTGTGAGCAGCTTAAAAGCTTTTACTCAAAGTCCATAGAATAAAACAGAAAAGAACAAAAATAAAATCCATGTGATAGGCATCCACTCCAGGTGTTAGTCACGCAGAGGATAAAGGTAAGGCTACAACAGAGTATTCAGTAGTGAATTGGTTGTTGTTATGTTGATAAATTGGGATTTCTCCATAAGAAAACTTCATCATTGTTCTACAGGGCATTACTCTGTTATATGATGACCTTTGAAACCATGAGAGTACACCTGTACTCATGCCTACCCTCTGTTTTCTTGATGGAACAAAACCAGGGAAATGCTAACAAAACAGAGAGAGAGGAGCATTAACTACTTTGATGTATGTTTCTCTTAAGCCAGAGTGCAGACAGAACCCATAAGAACCTTTAGTTGCTTCAAGCTAGGCACAGTGGAGGTTTGTTCCTTCCAAAGTTGCAGATGCTGACCTGTTCTTTTTTTCCCTAGCAGAAACAAGTGTTGTTCATTGTCAGCCTTGTTCATTGTTACTGGTACAAAAGCTCAGCTCGGAGCCCTGGCAGCTTTTGCAACGTTATTACAATTTTTCATGTAACTGGTATTTGGTTGCATAAGGTCAAACTGTCAGAGCTGTGCAGGAACAGTGAAGTTTATAAAGCACAGAGTTCTCTGGCATATGGGATGGTTTGACCTCTTTTACATAGTGTAATGGAGTTTTTCTGGGATTAGACAGAATGGTCTAAGATGTTACCAGGCTTGAGACTGAGACTGGGTGAAGGATCACAGAAAGACTTCCATTTCAGAGTAATAGCAGGTAGATCAGTAGCAAGGGCAAGCAGTAACACAGGTGACTTTGCAGTGAATTGGATTAGAGACCTTTGCAGGCTGAATTTGTGAAGGAGAAGGGAACTTCATGTTGAGAGACTAAGGAGCACAGATGGGATCACTTCTTACACTACTACACCTACTCCTGAAATGACTGTGTTATCACCCCCCACCACATACCCTACTCAGACAGGAAGGTAACTGCAAATTACACAGCAGCTCTACCACTGGCTGCCTTCTGCTCCTCACACGATATGATACTGCTGGGGACACACCTGCATGGGCCTCTGTGTACCATTGACTTTGCCCAACCCAGGGGCTTCTGCTCTTGGAAAGGAGTTTTAAAGAAGAGTAAGAAATTAAGGTAAGTATCAGCAAATCCTTAGAAATACTGGCAGGTGACTGTCATCTCTAAGACATAAAATGTGTCTTGTCAGGCTTTTTGAAGCACTCAAATATGAACATTTTCATTTAAAAAAAGTAAAGGAAGAACATTTCATTTAGAACTGAATGTGTGGGCTGGTACCCAAAAGCCGAGAAATAAATCACACTACTATTGCTGTATTTTTCCTCAGACCCAGGAAATCCAAAATGTAAGCTGTTTTTAAAACGTTAACAAATTTTCATACAGAAATATATGGTAAGACATTTAAACAACTTTTTAACCAAGCAACTGTATAGAAGTATAATTCAAAGCGTTATTGAAGAAAAATACCATTGCCCAAGAAAAAGTTTCTTGGAAAATATCTTTACCTCCTATAGAAGCCCAAATATTGAACCTCTTTTATCATAATCAGTGGTGTTTATCGTGACTTTAAGGTGATGAATAATCACCTTAAATTCTGTGCGATCCAGTTGTTGTGCCTGTTTCTCATATCAGTCTGGCATAATTACACCTGCAGAGTGATGGAAACATGGCTTTGTGCAGTTACTGCCTCTGAAGTAATCCCCATTTACTCTGTGATATAAAATTTAAATCACAACCTTTCTCATGTACACAACCTCACCCAAAATAAGAGACTCTGCAATCACAAGAGAGTAAACAAATCTGATCATGATGGTTAAGCAGAGAAACCAAGTTTCCAACTTCAGTTTTGTGGCTCATCTTCGTTTCCCAAAGTCATTTTAAATACAGAAAAAGGTGTCCAGTTACCAACATGCTGAAAAAAGAAGCCCTCAAACTTCTAAGTCAAAGAAGCTATAAACTAATTCAAGCAGCCTTGAGATGACTTCTCTTCTAGCCTAGCTTACCCCAACACATTAATTGTTGGGTTTTCTAATACTGCAGATTTTTTACTATGCTGGGACAACAGTATAGAAAGACACAAGTTGTAAAACCAAAGCAGGGTGTAGTAATGGGATACAACTTCATTTTTTATAATAATGTTGAGTGATGGAATTATAGCAGGCACAAATTGTTTCTTACAAGTGTTTACTTTTGACAAGTCAAGTGTTTTCAAGAAGACAAATTGTGTCAAGCGGCATGTTCAGCCCACATAGCTGCCTATTCCCTGAGGATATGAGGGCTGGCCTTGATCTCCAAATGAGGTCAGGGGAAAATTTCCATCTCTGTGCACTATGCTGCTGCTTGAAAAAGAGAGAGAAGAGCAGAAAAAGAGGCAGACAGAACGTGAGGTGCGCCAGAGAGTTCCCAACAACTGGGGCCTGTGTGGCTTTCACCTGGGTGTGCAAAGGTCAGATGTGGAGGTCTGAAGACTCCCTTGTGTGCAGCCTGGGTTTTCTGGTTAGCACTGTTGGAGCCGATTCACCAGATAGCCAGCAATCACCCTGCAAGCTGGGGAACTCACAGGGTGAAGTCAAAGATTGCCAGAACACACTCAGAGCTTTCAGCGGTAATGTGAGATTGCCAAGGACATAGCTCTGGATGACATATCTAGGGTTATTTTAGCAAATGAGTGTTTACAATGCAATGGAGATGTCCACACAAATACAGAGCAGCCTCAAGAAAAATGGAGTGCCTTGTGTATAGCATTATGCATAAGATAGGTACTATTGCAATTGTGTTCCGTATAGCTGCATAAGACACAATGCAAACTATCATATATTGCTTATAAAATAGCTTAAACTCCATAATCAATGAAAAACACTTTCTACTGCTATTCTAACATAATTTGCATTGTAATAGAGCAGTGAGGCCTCAATCAGGAAAGTGACCAAGCTGTACCATTGCTGAACAATCCAGGGATAACAGCTCTTCATTGAGTTTGATTTTATGTACAGTGAAATGGTATAATTTGGACATAAAACCTACCAAATAAACCTGTGTTTAGAGAAAACAAGCTTAATGCATTTTCATCAAATGTACAGGAAGCAATAGCCTGCTCTTAAAACTTGCCTTATGAAAGGTAGACACCAGCTAAATGTATCTATTGTCTGTGCAATGAAGCTGTCCAATACATTCTTTGGGATGATAAATTAGCACTCCTCAGTGAAAATCATAACACATTCTTCTGTGCAATAATACACCAACAGCTGAACTGAAAAATGGCTTAGCACTAAAATATTTGCCTTCCCAGCCTCATCTCTTGTTCTGGAAATCAGATTAGAGACTGCTTGATTTTCCTGGCAGGTTGCAGGCAGAAAGCTTTCCCACTGTTGTTTGTTCAGGTTTTTTATTTATTTCTTTCTGCTTTTCCTTCATCTTTCTTCAGAAACTCCAGGCCTGCTTGGGCAGAAGGAGGGAAGCAGCATTGTAAGACATTTCTTAGCAAGGAGGGGCCATACGCTGGAATTTGGTTTGAAAGGGTGCATGCAGAAGTTGCTTCTTCATGTGTGGGCTGTTTTTTTTCCTTTCTTTCTGATAGCCAGACTGTTTTAATCTTTCAATGGTAATGATGTGTGCAAAGAATGATTTTGTTGTTTATTAAAGCAGTTAAACCATAATTGCAAGGAAAGTGTAAAGGAAATGGCTTTTTCATATGATTCTTGATATCATTTCTATGCTAGTAACACTCAGATTGCTATGTTTGAGAGCAGACATATATACATATTTATATAAGGGGAAAAAAAATCCCCATTCTAGCAGGGCAGGAAAGGTGGCTGAGAAGAGTGAGGAAAGAAAAATACCCGTCTCGGTCTGGAAGGGTGGGAATAGGCAAGACAAAACAAATTGCAGGCCTCACTGATTGCTTCCCTGGATAACTGACATGGGAAGACTTGGCTACAGCTCAGTTCATAGGATCATTTCATAGTTTGACTGCAAGCCAAGAAAGCCTGTTGGGTTTCTGTACTCCATTTGGTTTGCTGCTACAAAGAACACAGCAGCCAGCAAACATCTAGCAACTGTTCACTTTCTCCTCTGCAGCAGCAGTCAGCTGTTTTATGGCTGCACCAACAGACGGGGGATTTTGGGCACAAATGTGGGGAGATAGTGGGACTATGGAATAATATTTTCACTGCTTTGCCACACAAGTGTATTTGGAAGCACATGTGGGACATGATCTGGTTATTCTGATGTCTCTGATATATTAATTTATGCAACACCTGCTGATGTGAAGAGTGGAATTAATTTTGCTTAGGTCTAGCTGCCTGACAGGTAGTCACTGTGGACTCTTTTTATACTTGATGGAAAAAAATTTTAATGGGCAAATAGTCTTGATCTGCTTAAATGTCCCCTTGAGTTTAAGTGAATTGTCAGTGTCTCTTTCTCTCTCGACCTCACAGAAAGGTTACATAAAGAGCCAAGTGTCTATGCTGTAAACAAATGAAATCCCACAAAAGATGTCTGGACCTCACAGAAACATGATGCATCAGTAAGGATTGATCCTGCAGCTATTGGTAGCCTTGTCTCCATTGATCCTAGGTGGAAGAGTTACAGTAGTACTTGTCAGGAAGACTTTTCCTGGATCCTGGCAACAACAACTACCAAAACAAGTTGGAGTATAATGGGCAATGCTTTCTAATCGCTGGGATCAAAAAAAAAAACAACCTGTCTTGGTTTCCTAAGCTTCTCTATCTATTAATTTATTTGCCTGCAACAAATCTTTATTTAGATTTGCCGTCACTATGAAGTCAGATTCTCAATATTCTTGTTCACAAAGCTAAAGACACATTTAAAAGAGAAAAACAAACCCGCTAAAACTCAGAATATAGCTTAAACTCCTGATTTAGTTTGCTTTTATGCCTTTTGGGGACAGAGAGTGGGGGAGAGCAGCTGTGCTGGAGTCACATACAACTCCCATGCAAAAATACCATTTATCCAGGTTACCACTTTAAAAAGTAAGATCCTATACTGGTGTCTTCATTTCTGTCTTTCAGGGGCCTTTTAATTCCTCTCAAATGCAAATATATTTCAAAGCCCTCTCCTTTCCCTAGTTCCTTCCCTAATACTAGGCACCCAAGAGAAGGGTAATGAGTTATCTTTATGATTTGAGAGTGAATTTCTTATGAATAGAGGATGACATTGGAATACCAGATTTTATATCTGGTTTTAATGATTTTTTTTTCTTTCCCAGAGGCAGACTAATTCCAATTAGAAGCTCATAACATTTTGCAAGCCATGTGTTACAAGTTTTCTTCCATCACCAGCAGGTCAGCAGAGCTTTAGATCACTAACATGTAACATGTTAGTATACACTGCTCTTCTTGAATCATCACACCACACGTGACCAGACCAAATTCTATATTACTTCATGTGTAAAAATGCACGTGTTTCATTTTGGCTTGAAAAAGTGCCTAAGGAAAAAACATTGCATAATGTCCAGAATGTAATTTCACACTGTATTCAAATGCAAAGTATTTTCCCCTTGCCGTGAGGTGCACGGGAGGATCTGCACAAGTGTAGCGATCTCTTTGCGTCTACATCAGTATTTCAATTGTTGGGTTTTGTCCACCTCACAAATGATGTCAGTGGGGTCACCTGTGTTTGATCATTAAAAAGAATACATGTCCTTATCTGCATCATACACGTTACCGGAAGTGTAGACCTCCTCATCAGGCTGGAAGGGATAAATTTAGGAGGCCCACCCTTTTCCTGATGTCAAGGAAAGAAAGGTCAGTGTCAGCAATTGCTGATCAAGTTCAGCAAAGTGAGGAAAGGAGATTAGCAAGAGTGAACTTTGTCACCTCTTGCTTTTTGGTTCAAGTCTTCAGTGAATGAAAAATCATCTATGCCTTATTAGAATTCATGTCTGTCAGAAGGTATTTCAAAGAGACAGTAACCTCTGCCTGGCTTAGGCTGAGGTAACTGTTGAAAATCCACCTCTCCTAACAACCAGTTCAGCAAAGACAAAGGAACAGTGATGAGACCAGAAGTTTATTGATCCAGAGAAAGTCAAGGAGAAACTTGCACTTTCCTACTACCTTCCGTGAATTGCACATGAAAATGATACAGAGAAAGCTTTCATTGAGGATGTCTAGAAGTCCAGGCTTTGCTTTATTTAATTTTATTTTGCCATTACAAGTGACAGAGCCCTGATTATTTCATTCGGGAAAGTGACACACATACATTTTTTGAGAAGTGTGAAAAGTCAAGCAGATACCTAAAAGGAATAAAGTATAAAAAGGCAAAAGAAAAAACAACCCACAACCAAATATAAGCAATATCAAGCCTGTAAAAGCTCATTTCTCATCATCAGTGGTATAACAGTAAATCTCAGAACATTTCTAGGGCAAATATGATATACAGGAAGAGTGGGAATGGAAGCCAGCCTTTCTGAGATATTCTACATGGTACTTAAGGGATTGCACAGTAAATTGCACAGCACAAGAGACTGTTTCTGTTATGTGACTGTACCTTGCTTTTGTCAGGCACTGGCTGATTGCAAAGTCAGTTCATGACCCTAGAAAAAGAGAGGCATTAGAAAAAAGAGGCAGCATTTTGCTGTTCTTGAAAAAGATCTCATTTTCTGTCTGTAGGTTTTAGAAATGTGAACAACCAAAGAAGAAGAGAAACTTGAGAAAGACAACCTCTTAGTTCAAGCTACTGTTATAACCTGTTATTTGTACTTTTTTACTTACAGGAATTGCGAAGTACCAAACCTTAGAGAATAAACTCTAAAGTATTTCTTGAGGACTTCTTAACCTGAATTAGAAGTAGTGCTGCAATATCTCACAAGCCATTTGATACATGTTCATGTGAATACTATGTACAAAATGTAAGAAACATGTATTTCAGTGACCTGAGCTAGACTCTTCTTTACAAACAAGCCTGTAGCTCTGGTGACACCATGGTGAGTATTTCAATGTACCCACCATATCTCTAATCTTTGAAGAGTAGCTGATGCACCTCCCTCTCACTAGAAGAGAAAAAAGTAGGCATGTTCTCTAGGGCAGAAGAGGCAGTGGTGAAGGAAGGAAAAATATCGAGTGCTATTCACATTCATGAGCTACTGATTCCCATATAAGCCACCTGAACAATATGTGCTAGAGCTATTGTTGTTATCTTGTTTCTGATTTTAGGCTGGATCATTTCCTTGTGCTTCTTGTAACCTGCAAACAGAGCAGAGGTAGGAGCATCTGTCTGCTCCTGCTGACAGTCAAAGCCCACTTCACCCACCTGCTCTATGGACAAGTGGCATGATCGAAAGAGGACTAGTAGAACAATCTCTAAGCAATTTTGAAACCAGATTCTGACAAAAGATTCTGGGAACTAAAACTCCAGAGAAATAACTCCTTTTGCTTTACCACTTTCTTTCTCCTGTTTCCCTACCTCTGACTGTACTGCTGCACTTTATATTAGTTTCTCTTTTCTGTGTGTATTTTATTTCAAATGTTCAGAGATACATACCTCCCATAACCAACTATTTATTATTTCCCATGTTCAAATAGCTGAATCTATCCATTGTTAAAAAACAGCTATTCAACAGGAGAGAACATTACCATGAGTAAACGTCTCCACAGGCTTTTAATTTTTCGTTTGCTTGGTTGTTTTTGGGGGTGGTTTTGTGTGTAGTAGCACAAAAAAGGAAGAATGTCCCACTGCATTGTAGAAATCTGTGCCTTTGGAAGCTTCAGGAAGTCAAAGGTATATGCAGATTAGAGAAATGATGAGACAAGTTCACAGAAGAACACTCCCTCAGTCTTTTCTTGTTCCTTCTCTCTGCACTCCACCCTTGCAGGAACATTAGACTTCACTAGATGTCAAAAAAACTTCCTTTCAGAAAACAAGAGAAAGAGAGAAAGCAATTCTTATCCTGAATGGCTCTCTTCACTCGTGTAGAGATATGCAAGAAGAATATGCAAAACTTCACTAGGTTTCAATTACATTACCTTAGAATTTCCTGTTTGAATTAGACATACTATATTTAAATCTAACTCAACTATTCAAACAGTATCTTTGACAGTAATGTAAAAACTACTAGTGTGACAGTGCATGCCCTTTACTGCAGTTTAGTAATTCTTTGGAGTCCATTGCTCCCAAATGACCTATTTATCTGCTTTGAGCTAAGAACGTGTACAAGACGTGGCATGGTGGTGGCCTGATGCGAATGCTGATCTTGGAGAGCAGAATATTTTTTTTTCTTTGAGCTAACAAGAGTATTTGTATCTGCCTGTCTCCATGACTCATGCAGTGATTGTAAGTAAGTTATTCCCCTCTGGGAGCCAGAGGCTACCAGCTCATCTGTTTTACTGCATACAGTAATTCATTTGCACTCTCTGCAAAGCTTTCTTACAAAAATAGCTCTGTTGAGAAAGGTCCCATTGCAGGATTGTACATTGGTTTCAATGAGATATTTAATATTTAAAGTTCATTATTTGATAAAGCACCTAGTAAAATAAGATTTAAAGAAAGAAAGCCTGTATTCTCCATCATCATTTTGTGTTGGCCCTACTCCTCCGCTGGTTCTCATGCCTCCAGAGTTATCATCTCAACAATGTTGTCAATATACTTCACTGATTTCTTTTGTGGGTTGTATAGACTCTCCTACACAGAGCTCCATGTGCATTTAGTAGAATGGCAAAGTGTGAAGGAAGAAGAGCAGACAGACTTCAAAACTCAATAATTTCCTTGTTTTAATATTCTAGCAAATGACTGGTTTCAGTGTCTGCTTCTGTAAGGCAGAAAAAGAATTGGTATAGAAAGTTGTGGCTGTTTATAGTGGTTCACCAACATCAGCAGGAAATTTCTTCCAACATTCTGGTAGCAGACATTTTGAGTAAACCCAGAACAAATACAGAGGAAAGTTTTGATTCCAAAGTCTTCCTGTTCTTGAAAGTAGGCCCATTTAGACTGGAAGTTATACCTGCACTTTTAGCAAACCTTTGATGTTTTCTCCTGGAGTGAACATCTAGGAGATACTTTGACCAGTTCAAACTCCATATACTCTGATTTAACCTATTTTGATAAAGTCTTTCTAGCATACAGAGAGTTGTAAGAGTGTAGAAATGGACAAGTCTTCTTCATCTGTGAAGCAGTCAGGATAGGGATCAATTTGATTACCTTAGCTCTCCAAAACCTAAGTGACCTGGTCTCAGCTACAAGTGACTCTCTGCAGGGAGGGAAAAGTAACTCTTCTAGAGCATGCTTCATTTTGTGACAGCAGACCAGAGAGATGAGGTGCATTACTTCCCAGATTCATGCCTGGTCCTCTGTGTACTATTGACAGCCCTAGATTGACCGTGTGGGTAAACAGCAAGCGTGAAGAGAAATCAATCTCTCTCCAAACAGTGGACACAAGTTGATCCTAAGTGACTACAAAAGAAAACATTTGCATTGATAGATTTCATGCACCTGCAAATATTTTCCTGGTTCTTTAGGTTTCTAATCCTTTTCTGCAGTGGTAAGAAGCCTTAGCCTGCTGCTTAGAAATTTGGTATATAAGCAAAATGAATAGGATGTAAATCAGCACAGGATGCAGTTCTTCCAGATGAACAGCCCTATGTAAATGAAAAGGATTAACATCATCTTTGCTAATCCAGATTATTTATGTGGTAAATCATCTTGGACCCTACAATTTTATTTTAAAGGCAAAAAAATCACTCCACTTTTAACGTGAAATTTCATTTGATTCCAATTCTTTCAGTAAATAGCTCCATTTGAAAAAATCACATGAAGAAATTTTTAGTTTGAGCCCAGTCAGCTGTAGATTCCTTGTCATGCAAAGCTTTATGCAATGGTAGAATCTAATTCTCCATTACTACTGCACTTGTGCTTACTTTGTCTTTCAATACAAATTTTAAAGCAAATGACAAGCAATTTGTTGGAATGACACAAACAATACAAATGATCCATAAGTGAGATTTTCTTTATCAGCTGCTAATAGCATCTACCCATTCTTCATTTCAGAAATTATGTTGGTACATCATTTCTGGTGCTTAAGACACCATTAGTACACCAATCCAATATGTATAGGGAATACAAAAAATCAGTCAAATTTAAAATAGAAGAAAAAATAATAACAGCCTACAAAACCCCAACTTATTTACCATTTTAACTATTTACGGGTTTTCTTTTTTCTCTCAATGGTTTTACACTTCACAGACTATGGAGTTTTTAAAGAGGAAATTAGCAGATTTTCTTGGATCTTCTGGCAACTCCCTCAAAGTGATTTCAAAACACAAATTAAATCCCTGAACAATTCTGTGTTGCAGCCAGATAAATAAGTAGTGCAGCAGGATGCAAGGCCTTCAGATGTGTTCCTTCAATTTTGTGTCTCTCTTCCATGGAACAAATGCATTGCAAAATTATTGCTATAGGTGTCCCACACAACACTTGCCTTCCAGCTCCTTCGCCTGTTGAGGAGTTGTCAAGGACTCTGTTGTGGTTTAAACCCAGTCAGCCATAAATCAGAACCACGCAGTCTCTCTCTCACTCCGCTACCCTTCTTTCCCTCCCCCTGTGGCTCCCGGAGGGATGGGGAGGAGAGTTGAAAAGAATGTAACTCCCACAGGTTGGGATAAGAGCAGTCCAGTAACTAAGGTATAACGTAAATCACTACTGCTACCACCAATAATAATAATGATAAAGAAAATAACAAAGGAAGAGAATACAACCGCTCATGCGCTGACCGATACCCAACCCGACCCAGCAGTCATCTCCCCCTTCCGGGTCACTGCCCCCAGTTCTATATCCTGAGCATGACGTGCTGTGGTATGGAATACCTCTTTGGCTAGTTTGGGTCAGGTGTCCTGTCTCTGCTTCCTCCCGGCTTTCCCTCCTGGCAGAGCATGAGACTCAGAAAGTCCTTGGTCAGAGTAAACATTACTGACCAACAACTAAAAACGTCAGTGTTATCAGCATTGTTCCCAGGCTGAAAGTCAAAAACACAGCACTGCACCGGCTACTAAGAAGGAGAAAAACAACTGCTACTGCTGAACCCAGGACAAATACCTTGTTTTGAATAGTATCTTTCCACTCTTTAGAGCATTTCACTAGTTCTTACACTTAAAAACAAATACACAGCAGGAGAGAGAGAAGAATGAGCAAACTACAGAATTATGAAGTGGTAATAAAAGCAATACAGACAGTTCCTGACATGATTGTCTCTTCAGCATAACAGTTGATTGGAATTTCCAGACCTCCACATTGAGTTTGAAAGCTTCCACTGGAAGTTTCCAGGTATCAGAAGGCTGGTAAAATACTGGATCATGTCCTACTTGTATCTCCACATCATCTAACATTGGGATTCAATCCACTATCATTTTATGTTTCATAGATTTGGGGGAAGAGACAAATGAATGGAACAGTAAAACCAGGAAGAACACATGCATAATTATAGTTGCTTCTTCTCCTAGTCATCTTCTTACTATTCTTGTATAACTTGAATGTTAAAACTGTATTTCAGACAGAACCCAGAAATTGTAGCCTGGCACAAATTGCTACCCATGGGGCCATCAGTCATGTTAGCTCACATGAAAAGGCAAACAGCATGGGGCCATATTGAGTGTGGAGCTTCATACAGTGACTGCACATGTCTAACATCACCACTGATTTACTTACATATACTGTCAATCCATACTGGCAATATATGAGAAGTGGGAAAACTTTCGGAGGCAGCTTAATTTGCAAGTTTGGTGGTATTCCGTTTACTTAGACGTAAATAAACAGTAATAGGATAAGCATGTGCATATTTCTCCTGCTGATTAGCTTCCCATGGGCTTGATCCAATTTCAACTCAAATCAGTGGGAATCTTTCCACTTTCTTCTACGGCAGTTGGCCTACATCCTCAATAAAAACCATACTGCACTGAGCAGCAGTTGCTCTCCATAAAAAAATTACAGGATTAGAACCCACAAAGAAAAAATGGGTATAATATGTCCTGCAAGCATGCTGACAAGATAATCACAATGAGAAATGAGCAATCTGATAAAATGCAAGACACATTTGGTAATTTGGACACACAGGGATACAAATTTACAAAGTAAAACACATTACTTTTTGCACTGAAAATTAATTACTGTGTTGGCAAATTTAATCCTTCAGGTTAGATGAACCTTGCCTGTCCCAGCTTAATAGTATCTTAACATTATTGATCAGGTAATTCCAGTGGGATGTTTATTCACATAGAGATTTTAATAGTGAAATTGAGCTTGTCCAACTAGAAGGGAGCAGAAGTGCACTTGAGATTGTGCTAAATTGGAACAATAGGGGCTTTTCATCACTGAAACAATGAACAGTAACAACAATTGTGGCTGGAAATGGAAGATTGATTTTCATGTTTATTTAGTTCCCAAATATTACTTTGAGAAGAAATAGCTCATGCTTAGAAAAATGATGACAAAATCTCTTTTTATTTACATTTTTGGTTAATACAATTCACAGCATCAAAATCATATGTTCTTCAACAAACTGATTTTCTAGAACATCATCCATCTCTAGCCACAACAGATTAATCACTATTATTTGTTCATTTGCACTGTTTTAAGATTAAAAAAAAAACAAACCGAAACCTGCCATCTACACCAAAAAATGACTACCATAGAAGCCAACCAAAACAAAGATGCAGTGTAGTTCCATGGTGTACTGAAAATTTGTTTAAAAGACTTATATGCCCAGACTTATATGCCCAAACATAATTAGTAAGGAGGAGAAAGAAGGTCACCAGCTGATACCCTGGGTCTGAAGTTAATGTATATCATAGTACACTACTGTGGTATATAACAGCAGCAAAAAAAATATTTGGAAGGCCATCTAGTGTCATTCAAGTGAAATGCAAGATATTTAATTGCTTCAAATGCATGCACCTGTTCTCTTATAGAACAACTAAAAAATTCATAAGTATTCACTTTTGTTTCAAAATAAACTGATCGAAATCACCTCCAGAACATCACTGACATTTTGCAAGGAAATTGTATTCAATTTAGCTGTCACAAATATGAGACTTTATATCAGAAAATGATGGAAGACAATATTACTAAAAGGAAAATACACACAGAAAACAAAACAAGTGAATTTGCTGTCAATGTAAGACTTTGGCAACTGACATTAAAATGTCAAGATGTAATGAAACATAACTTTGAAAAATAGGAAATCAGGAAGATGGTGTGATACCAAATCTGAGAGGAAAGACTAATTCATCCAGTCACAGTGCAGCAACATAGGAATGAAAATGTGCTAACTGTAAATATGTTCTGCGCCTGAAAGAATGTTCATTTTATAGCTGTTACGAATGTGAGTGAACAGAGAAGAAAATAAATAATATCTATTAGACCCATCTTAATTTCTTTCCACTAAACACACATGCACAAATACCCGTAATCATTATAAGGACAGAAAGAACAGCCCTGATTACCTGATATTATTATAAAATAATAAAGGCTGCAGAACCTCAATGTACTTGTCATACATACAGCATGCATAAGAAAGTAATGATTTCCACATACATCTTCATCATTGTTTTATCTGCACATGGAAAGACTTTCATACATGTGATAATTTAACTTTCTATTTTTCAGATAAACTGTTTTATCCTAGTAATAAAATAAACTGAAAGAATCATTGTAAGGTAGCAATAACTGCTTCCTTTACAGAATACTACTCACTTTAGCTGTAATATTGCACACTCTTTACTTCAGAAATGCTGGGAGGCAAAAAAATTACCTATTTATCTGAGATGATACCCCAGGCTAATGGCTACAGCAGTCTTCTATTTAAATTAAGGATTTAAAGTTTACAGTTCCAGGCCTAAGATAGTATATAAAAACTCCCATTAAAAAGTACAACTACCTTCTTATTTGATTAATGAACTCACAGTGGGATTTACAGTATTTGTAAAACTTTTTTTCTTGCAAATTTCATCATAAGCTATAGCAAGAAAAAAAACCAAATACAGCTTCATTAGTCAGTGCCAAAATTTACCGTAGTGTCATTTACGCCATTTAACATTTTCTGTTAAAAATTAGCAAGTTCACACTGCTTCATCATTGGCATTGATCATGTATGACAAAATTTGAAGATGAGAGGAGTAGTTCTGTGATGGCACAGTAAGGAAGTTTTTCCATTAGATTTTATCTATCTATCTGTGGGGTTTCCAGATATACCTATGTTACAGGACAGACATAGGTGAAAACAATGAACTGATATCTGAAACTATGCAATTTCCTTATCAGATTCAAAACTAATTAAGTCACTGTTTTCTGGTTCCAGCCTGACAAGATGAAAATTACATCATCAGAATTTTACCATTAAAATACCAAAACCAGCAGGTAACAACTTTTTTACCAAATATGAATTTTAGGCCTGAAATCAACTTGAATTCAAACCTCCAATTCATATTTAGATCCACATACTGCTGAACTCCTAAAACATTTTTATTGCTTTTTGATGAAACTCATCCAAAGCAACAAAAAAGCCTTCAAAGCAACAACAAAGGTCTTCCTTCTGGAACGGCCATGGTAAGAACATAAGGCCCCATTCCCTGTCTGTTCTCACCACCACACTACAGAGGAAACCTGTGGTGGAGTGCTCCCCACCACTCCTAGCCTGACCTTTATTTCCCATAATGTGATATCCACCAGTGGTGATCGGAATAGATGTACCTGGTTGCAATATCTGCATCTGACTGAAAGTGGATTTGGGGGAGACAAATAGCTAAGGGCTAATCTGAGCAATGTGCCCCCTCCAACCATACTGTTGGTAAAGGTCCGACTCAAGCCTATTTTTGGAGAAACTAACTTCTGTAGTCAGTATACAAACGTGACTATGAGGCCACAGAGATAATGTAAATGGTGGAATTGCCTGCTGTGGAAAGCAGTAAGCAGGGATGCAAGGAGCAGGCACAGCAATTCTGAGGTGATGTTTTGGACATGAACTTTCTAGGCTTCTTTCTAGAAAGCAAATCAAGGTGATTTGGTCAAATGAGTGCTGGGTAATCTGAGAATCTGAGCTATCCTGAAGGACAGAACAGTAACATCTTCTACGAGATTCTCTCTTGTTCTGAATCAAAAGTATGGCTTTAAAAATACACTTAAAGTCTGGCCTCATTTTAAAACCTACTGACATGAGTAACATCAAGGAATATCAAAAGAATCCTCTTTCCCAAAAATGTTTGGTTTTGGACTCGCCACACTGGGCCATGTTGTCAAGTGATTAACTATTTCCAGAGTATTTTAAGTTTGCATCATAAACAGAAGTGTCTTGAAGGCTTTATGCATCACAGCAGGAAAATAAAGCTGAGCAGTAACTTCTTGCCTGACCACTTTTTTTGACAAAAGCATATATGATATCTCAGATATTTTAATATTTAGCATGAATAATGTTTCTTGCATCTGACATGTCTCATCATATTCTGTTGGAGAAAGCCTTTGACTCTAGAATTTCTAGTGGTATCATGTATGTGTTATGATTTGAGCATGGAATCTCTGTACTCCCTTAGAGGTAAACATCCAATAGGACAACTTTTAAGAAGAACACAAGGTTGTTTGTGTAAGCGAACTTTGGAGATAGGTAAGATCTCCAAAGGTAGATCTGCAAAGATCTGTTGACAAATCACGGATGTGGACATGGTACTCTGTAGGTCCAAAAGGGTCTACACAGACAGGAATACCAAGGAATACCAAGATTGAGACCACTTTTACCATGAGTGTTCTGTGAGTGTTGCACTGCAGTACAATTTGAAGGTAAGACCAGGA
>JANHGB010064097.1:0-24483 GCA_026283785.1 Coracopsis vasa | reverse complement strand
GTTTCATTCCTAAAACCATTTCCCTAGTGATCATCTGAGATCTTCATTATTACTCCACAGGCATTGATCCTTGTTAAAAAAAAAACCCAACCATAAAAAAAAAAGAGAGAAGACAGACATTTGTTTATTCATGCCACCAGAATCCAATTGCCTGGAAGTTGCTAATATTTTTAAAAGATTCTTCTAAACTCCATCTTCCATTCTAGAAAATAAGCATTAATAGGATATTTTCCTATACTTACATGTTAAATATCAAGTTTCCTTAAGGGCAGACTGTCTAGTTTTCTGGTTTGCTTGTGAACTGTTCTGGCTATGAAAGGAAGACCTTAAACATACTTTACCTACTCAGGTGTTTCTTGTTCCTATGTCAAACTGATCTTTTTCTTCAGACTTTTTCTATAGATGTTTGCCACAGTTTTATGGGTTTTGTTAAATCATCTGAAGAAAAGAGGGGAGAGGCATTTGCCAGTATTATGTTAATGCAGTTGCTGGAGTGCTTTTGCTACATGATAGTCTCAAATATACCAGTTCTGCATGGTGTATTTTATATTGCTATAGCAACTTCCCCAGCTTTGTGGTCGCTATTCTGTGAGCTGTGTAACAGTCAGAATTGGATTTTGCACGTGTGGAAACAGCGTTTCAAAGAGCACAAAGAAACACTCAGAGTGCCTTTACAACATTGTGCCGAATCTAGAATAAAACCAGATTCTGCCACCTCATCCTTTTATTGCTTAAGCCCAGGTTTACAACAGAAAGATCTAAATGAGAGAGCCAGCTTTAAGAGGCAATATCTATCTTACATTTCAGAAATATATTTTCCTTTTATAATATTGTACACAGTTAATAAAATTTAGAAAGATGATAGGACAGAGTTGTCAACATGCTACTTCTATTACCTCTTTTCTAGGCAATGAAAAGGAGAGACAAGCAAAATGAAAACTTACAGAATTTAAAAGGAATCAGATATTTTGAGGACCAGTTGTCATTTTTAGGTCACTGCTCACATCTCTGAATATAATTTTCATCTGAGCTGCATGGCAGGGTTTGTATGTGCTGGAAGAAGCTACATTTTCACAGCAGGAGACCAAATCAAAATGAAGCAGTCAGATGCAGGTGCACAGTAATAGAAAGGATCTATTTACCCTGAAGTGTGAGCAATGGGCCAAGAAAGCAGAAGCAGTCTACTTCCATCTCTTGCCTCCTTCTCTCACTGCCTTTTCCCTCCCCTGTAGCTATGCCAACAAATTCATAAGGGGACCAAGGAGAAGGTGTTCACTTGCTTTTAATGAGCTGCATTGCCTGCTGCTGAAGATTTGAGGCACTTTTTGTTATGCTGATTGTGTACTATTAAAGCTGGCTGTCTTTAATTTATACCTAATCCTTCCTTCCTGCTCACACAGCCTCAAGCCAGCCTGGAAAATGGTTGAAAGAGTTTGTCCTGTGGGCATCTGTTGCCTGTGTCCATTCTGAATTCTTGAATAATGCTGTGGAAAGAGCAGTATGTCTGAAGAATGTGTGCCTAAACCAAACAAAGCAGCTTGCTTAAATACTATAAATCATACATTTTAGTAATCCTTTTAAAATAAAAATCCTGCAATGTTGTCTAAAGATGAGCTACTTAGTAATGGTGGTTTGACAGTCAGCTGTATTCATTGACAGTGAAATGAGACACTTCCATGAACATTGGCTGGTTTTCACCTGGGATTCTGAAGTTCTCTACTTAAGAGCTAAGTACTTTCCAAAGTACGAAAACGACCGCCCAATGCCGTTTCCAAGGCTGCAAAAAAACTGAGCAATATAAGTAAGGAAAAAACATTGACTCATAGTGAGTGTGAAATGGTAAAATTTAGCCACACTGGACTTTAAGTGCAAAACAGTCTGATATAGAAAAGTAGGACCAGTAATATCCCGTCTTTTAACAGATTTATTTCTGGCTCATACATAGCTCTGTGATCCTGTGTGAGAGATTGAGAATTTTGGTTTTCTTAGTAATAAGTGACATTGTAGGACTAAGGCAGCACTGTCTAGGGTTGGGAGGAGGAACTAAAAATGCATGAAATGCATGTGGTGAATTCTGCCCCTTACTCTGCTTTGCTGGAGTGGTCAGGTTCTCTGTTTCTTTCCTCAGGTGTAAAATGGGCCAGACTCATGTTATAAAGATTATTCTGATTGTGTGATGTAAAAGACACAGGACTCTAAATATTAATGTCACTCTGTTGCTACATTTCTGTACAGGGTTATGCACTAACCATAACATAATAAAAAGGGGGCACCTATCCATCTGGAATTGGACAGTAGTTGTAGCATAAGCCCTAGTAAAGTGGCAGCTGTCTATGCTGTATGCTGGAAAAGTATTTTTATCCTGGCATTAAAATTGTCATGCTCAGGAGCTGAACTGTTCTCGTGTTACTGCTTTCCAATCTCAACATTTAAAAACCAAACTCTGTAGAAGAACTCCTAGACAAGTCCATTCTTTGTTTCCAGAGCTACCTTCAGAAAGGGAGGTATGTATGCACCCTAAATGTTGGAGGAGCAGTGCTGAATAGCAGAAAAATGCAGTACAAAGGCAAGTTTGGAAAGAGATGTGCTCTGATATCATCAAAATGGAACCATGTCATAAGTTTCAACAAACTTTGTGCTTTTTACAGGGAGATTGTGTCACACCTAGACTTGCCTGTCAGAAGGAAACACCTTATAGATTGTACTATAAGGCTTAGAGAATGCATAATTATGATTTTTGAGAAATTTGTCTTCTAAGTACAGAAGTATTCATGTGATTCATAAAAAGTAGGTCCAGCAGTTCTTCTCTGCTTCATAGGGAAGGACACAGCATCTGCATAGTTAGTAAAATTTATTCTAAATAATTAGACCACAACTGAAAGATAGGGAGAGAACACTTTCTAATTACTTTTGCTTAAATGTTGATATACTTAGTAAAGGTCAAAATATGCGTGTTTACCAGAATAATCTGCTAAAACATACACACATAAATTATGGCAATGTGTATTTTTTATTGCCCGCTTTATGACAGGCAACAAATACAAATTATATCCTGTATAACAAATACAGGAAAGTAGCTTTTTGTATGGCTTCCAAGCCTTGTGCTAAATATGCTCCACAGTGTGGGGAGAGGGGTCAGAATCCAAGCCACCATCCTTCAACACAAATGGGGAGGTGCTCATCGATTCCACTATGAATTGAGCTCAACCTGAAGCGACTTTGGCAACTGTCTCTAAATCAGTGGGGACGGCTGTATGTGCAGTGTGCCACCTTCTATCAGAGAAGTCTAGAAATACCGTGGTTGTTAATATTCAATTTTTTTAGCCAAATGGAGACTCTTAAAAACAAAACTAGCAATATTCCAGATAAAAAACCAGTAAGGAAACAGTAAGAAAGATCGCGTGCCACATGCTCTGGCTGTAAGAAATAATGAATCAAACTGAAACAATTATAGTTTTCATAAACTAAAAGAAAAAAATATTAGAGGCATGGATTATCTGAATATAATTGCAGCAGGCCATTGTTGAGGTTAAGTAGCAATATTCTATCAAAGCATGTAAACAGGGCCTGTCTTTTGTACCCATACTATTGTAGAATTTAAAATCCAGTCTTGTGTTTTATATGATTCAGTCAGTTTGGATTTCAAAAATAAACCCAATTTAACTGCAGCCAAGAAGGATGTTTGACATTTCTTACCATTCATTCATTTTAGAAAATCAGCCAGCTGGAAAAACTGCTTTTTATAGTATTCAGTAAAGGAAAAACTGTGTTATAGAACTATCATGTCAGAAGTTCCCATAGGATAAATGAAAGTTAAATAAAAGTTCGTAAGTGATTTGATTACTACTTCCGAGATCTACAAAGTACCTGGTAACTGTTGCAATGTAGGAAGTGATAGCACCAGCAGCATTTGTTAATTTTGATGAAAACAAATTCTGCTTGTGACCAGTCCACCTTGGGATGGAAGAGGTTGCCAGGCAAGTTGTTTGCTGTCATTCATTATTATTTTCATGCTATCCTCTGTAAAGAAAAAAATCCTGGTTATATAGGAGTCTTTCCAAACAGAGATGCTAGGGCTGAGTTTCCTCAGTTCCGGATGCTTTTGTCAGAATTGTAGTTCCCTGAGAGCTGGAACTAGTGCATACCTGTGGAAGCAGATGAAAGGCTAGGAATAAAAATAAGATACTGAATTGCTTCTGCTGGTACATGCCTGAAAAAAATCATCAAAGGTTATTATAATTATGACTGCTATTAGATATCCTGTCTGGTTTCTGCATATTTAAATTCTTTCTGAGAGAGGTGAAACTTAAGCACTTAGAGATCCCAGGGGAATAATCCCAGAAATGATGACATATTCCACTACTTGAAGAAATTTCAATACCAAAGTTGCATTCTGCGTTCTTACATTTCTTCTTAATTATACTTGGATGCAGGATAGAAAGTCATTTTCTGTCTAAGAAATACATGCAGCCAATTAGTCTTATAGATCATGAATACCCAGTGGCCTAACTCATTAAATGGAATTTTTCTTTTCTGTTGTTATGGCAAGAGTCTGCAAATAGCTGAATATTGTCTTTCTCTGTAAGTCCAGCCTTGGCCAAGGCTACAAATCCAGTAACCATGTGAGCAATTACTGGGTTTACCTGTAGTGCTTGCAGTATGCCATCTTAGTCTTTTGTGTGTGTATGTATGTATTATAAATTGGTATAGGATGTTTGGCTCCTCTGCATTTCTGGTACTCAGTTTTAATGCCATGGTTTTGATGCTGTGTGACAAATTTAGTCTTCCTGGTTTCCTCCCATTCCTGAGAAATTCTGAGCCCAGAGAAGCTCTGTCTGGCCCACTGAGACATGGAGACCTGAACTGGTTTTGCTCATGAAAGCAAAGATAAGAAAAACTGGCAATGTGTTCCTCAAGAAACCACTGTTTATATCAAATGATCAAAGACAGGTGTTCCTTTCTTCTTGCCTCTGATTTTTTTTTTTTTTTAATTAATTTTTTTGCATATCATACTTGTCATTCTGTCATCTGAAAGTATGAAGATAACACACGTAGCTTAGACTACCTCACAGGCAGGATTCATAGAGATGGTGAAGGCAGAGTGTTATGACCAGAGACAACCAGGGAACCACAAGACAATTGTGAAATGAGTTACAGACCCCGTATTGCTTTGATTAGGTTTTGCTAAGTTATAGTATCTATAAATAATGAATACAAGATGAGGACATGACTTGGTGATTGGTCTTGGTGCTTTTCAGTGGTAGCATGTTTCCCTAAGGGTGCATGTTTCCTGTCTAACATTTCATCCTCGTTTTTTTCTTAATATTGTGTGACATCTGAGACTTTGGTCCTGTAGTGCTATAGCAGATACTGGGATGTGATTTTAAAAGCTATGGACTCAAATATTATAGAAACAAACAAACAAAAGTCCTTCTCTCTATTCAGGGGAAATGTTCCCTGTAATCTTATTACTGGCATTATCTCCAATGCTTTCTTGACGGGTATTTGCAAAACTCCTTTGGGGATTTGGATTAACTGTTTTCTTGAAAGAAAAAACACACCTTACTGTTTAGAGGAATGGCAGATGGCTACAGAAAGCTGGCTGATCACTGTCTCCCCTGCTCTTCAGGGTTTATTTTGGGAGTGCTTCAGGTACATGGAGAGGAAGGCAAGAGATATTCCATGAAATCTTTCTTTTTGGCTAGTGGAGAGTTATATATGGGGTTGTGTGTATATATATGCATATGTACAGTATGCATATGTATGCACACACACTATAACGTAGTTGTAATATTGCTGTTCTTATTTCTTCGTGTTCTTTTTTTCTGCCATTGACTCTTAGAGAAAATCCTGATCTTTCACTTTTACTGCTTGTACCTTAAAGAATCAAATCGTCTTGCATTTTCTTGCACATTCACATGGCCTTTATGATGGAGGTCCTAAAACTTTACATAACAGCTGCACCTAGGATGCCATGGAAGTATTTTATGGAAGGGGGAGAGTCTTGAATGCAGCTTTGCTCACAGATATTAAAAGTTTGGAGTAAAATGTGAAATCTTTTTGACTCTCAAAATAGCAATAAAAGCATGAAGTAAATTTAACTTGCTAGACAGTTGTAATTTGCAGAATGTATTTGTCAAATAGTTTGGAAATAATCCAGGGCACATTTAGATGTCAAAAAAAAAATATAGAGCTGGGCTCAGACTAAAAATGTTAGCTAAATGTCCTCCCTCCTAGGTTTGCGGAAATTAGGCTATAAACATGATTATAAATCTCAGTAATAGATAAATTCAGGTGTTGTGTGGGGAATCTTGAACTTCGGGTGAAGTCAGATTTTGTTTTGTATCTACTCAGCACCTAAATGCAACTGATTTGTCTTGGGTCTCACGCTTAACTAATTGTAAAACTGGTGCTTCCTTTAAACTGTTTTAGTGCATTTGGAAGTTTGGAGGTATCATTGAAACACTGGGCTTTTTAGCCCAGTATTTAGTTGGCCTTAATATGCAGTGTCTGTGAGTTGTTCAAAACTCTTCTTCACTGAGTCTTTGTAATATGCAGTTTTAACTCTGCTGTCATGGAAATCAGTGTGTTCTCATGAGTACAGCTTAGTGAAATCACCAAGAAGGAATAAAGAGATGCCCTATCATTGTAAAGAACAAGTGTGGCTTAAAAAAAAGGGGCAAATAGATGAGCTTGATGGCATCTAGAAGTTACGCAGTGTGCTAGTGTTCCCTCTGTCTCTCAGGTGCTCCTAGTAGTTTTGTTTGTCTGTTGGAAGGGTGGAGGGATAGATGGAATGGGACAGACAATGATGTTACCCTTTTTGTGATTGATTGCAGAATTTTGTGCTGATGGGTTGTTTGTTATGTTTGGGTGTTTTTTTCATGGACTCTGTTCATATCTGATATTTGTTCTTGTGTTAATCAGTCAAAATCAGTTTATATTTCTGGAATATCATTTAACTGGAATTTTGTGTTAAGCCATTACAGTACCACAGTTCTAGCCCTCAATCCTGACTTCTAACCCTGTCATTTTTAGATAGTTTGAACTAGGGCTTTCTCTGCCCTGTTTTCTTGCTGACACAGATTTTCTTCACAGGATTGCTTTATTTCTGCTGAGACTGTTTGTTTGTAGTTGCAGCTCTCTTCTGAGTGTAATTCGTTATTTTTGTTTTCTGAGTCATCTCTCTGTCTTTTATTTTCCAGGTTGGTGAGAGGCAGAGAGTTCTGGTAACAGAAGAATCCTTTGATTCCAATTACTATGTGGCTCACAATCCTTTCTATGAGCAGGTACAGTTAAATAAACAAAATAACATTTTTCTGGTTTATCTTTGCTTCCTGATAATCTCAGCACAAAAATAAAGAAATAAGAAACATTTTTCAGGCAACATTCTTCCAGAAACAATTTGTTGGTGTGACTTCAAGACTTGTTTATGAGATATGCAGTCATTTTCATTTCTGTGTCTCCAAAGCATTGTTTTCTGAATAGTTGAATCTTGATAATTTCTATACATCTTTCAGAAAATCTTTTCAGGCAATGCAATTTGGAAAAACAAATCCAAAATAAGATAATTCAAACAGTAGGAAGGGTCAGAAGGTTTGTCAGGATTAACGCTTCAGCCTGATATGTTGCATTTCATTTTATGTACTTTCTATAACGAATTCTTTCCACACAGAAACATTATCTGTGAGCTAGAAAGGAAATACAGCATCTATTCCACAAAATCATTATTTTTGCTCAAAAGCAGATGACTTGCTGAAAATCAGTAAAATCAGCTTTTCTGAATCATCATGATTTCATTCTGGTTTTGCCTTTGGCTTCTCCTTCATTTTCTTGCACTGAGCTCTCTATAGTTTGCTCTCATTACCTTTAGTTATTCAGTTGTCTGAACCTGGAGAGCCTGCTGGTGATGGCTGTACTTAAATAGTCACTAATAGTGCTTTCTTCTGGCTCAGGGTTACATTACAGCATTTATTTATTTATTTTTGCTTGGTTTTGGTTAGTAGTAAGTAACATTCCTGCTTGTGAAATATCTGCTTTTGTTAGGTATCTGGGTTACTATTTTTTCCTCTTTTTCTTCTTTTGAAATCTCTTTGTTGTTGTACTTAATCTCTAACCATTGTCTAAGCCTTATGTATTGCTGTTCCTTGCTTTTGTAGCTTATCAGTCATATTTGAGGAACATGGTTTTCCATATAGATATTAAAAAGAAATTGCTTGGTTTATGAAAGTTTCATTAATTAAAGAGAAAGCAGTATGTGAAAAAGGTATTTTATGGGGCGTTTGTACAGCACCTAATACCACTCCTGGTTGGGACTGGAAATACATGCAATACAAATGGTAACATAGGGAGTAATTTTAAATTTTATTACAGACTACATACTTTCCATTTTTAAAATGTATGTCTTTTCCCTAAAATCTTGTGTGGCATGTTTGACTAGGATAATATCCTACTGTTTGTCCAGGTAAGTACAAGACTTGGTGCTATTTACTTAGCTTTAATAGCAGTGAATTTGATGATAGTAAATTGAAAACCACTCTTGAGTCACTAAATATTGTATTACAGTTTGGAAGCTGGAGCTCAGAGACCTGGTGTAACGTTCTGTTAACTCTAATAGTTATCAGACCTATTCTCCCTTCACTGACCTCATCTATATTAAAAGAGTTTGCTGTTAAAGCTACATCAACAGAGCTACACTGACAGATTTCTTGGTAGAACTAGAGCTTACATTTGTCAAGGCTCTCTTTTTAGAGCCTTTTTATGTCACTTGTTCTTCCAGCAAAAAATGTTGCTCCTATATGTTGGGATCTTTCTTTTGTAACACACACGATTTAGAAACATCTGTTACGTTGTGTCTTTTTTGTGAAGTTCTTATGGGACTGTCTGATATTACGGCATATTCAGGAAAGGGTGGCACTAGTTGCTAACCAAAGAAACACTCATCCATTTTTACAAGCATTCATTGCCAATCATGCATCTCAGCTTCAAAGGATCTGTACAATCAAAATAAGGCCTTGTGCAAACAGAAACTAGGGCATAATTTCTGTCCCGAAGCATTTACAGACTCAAAAACATATGTTTGGGGTTTTTTTTTAAAAAAAAAAGCTGACCTAACACTGCGCAGATCTTGAAGAATGCGAGCAGGAGATGCTGCTGGTCAAGTGTGTCAGGGACTATCGTGTATCCTGGTGACTAAATTTTTAAGGTTTTAGAATTTGCTCCGATGTTTATAAAATACCTGTTTTCTGAGTGGAAGCTGGAGGCACTGATGTTCTTTGTGGCATTTAGTAACTATGTCTTTATCTTTATTTGAAAGGTTCTTGTACCAAAGGATCCTTTGTTAATGGGTAAAATGGTAGAAGTGAATATTTATGAAGCTGGGAAACATTTCATGAAGGGGCAACCAGTGTCAGATGCCAGAGTTTACACTGCATCCATCACTAGACCGTTAGCAAAAGGAGAAGTTTCTGGTTTAACAGGGGTGAGTAAAAGACATTTTCTGCTTTAATACACTAGTAAAACAGCAGCTGTTCAAGCATAATGATCCCATGCTATGTATCTGTTATCATTTTATAGTTCCCCTCTTATATATGCATGAAGCTTTAATCTTTACTGACAGATTGAGATCTGAATTTAAAAGATGTTTTTACTGATGCTCCTAGCTTTACTTTGCTGACTCTAAAGGCAATAATACACTTGTTTCAGGGTGCAATAGCTTAGTAGAACTGAAAAGATTTAAGAGCAGTGATTATATAATTCAGTGTATTTTAGTTCTAGTTTAGTGGAAGTATGAATTAGTTTATTTTGCTTTACAAAGCTGTTTCTAAAAAATGTGCATTGGCTACATGCTGTTAGAACAGATCAAAATTGGATTCAGAGTCAGAATTAACTGATGAGTAGAGGTAAGGGATATTTACAATGTATTTTGGAAAAATGTCAACATCTGATTTAAAGAAAATGAAACTCCCTTAAAAAGAGATCTGATCCTT
This sequence comes from Coracopsis vasa, assembly GCA_026283785.1. Taxonomy (NCBI): domain Eukaryota; kingdom Metazoa; phylum Chordata; class Aves; order Psittaciformes; family Psittacidae; genus Coracopsis; species Coracopsis vasa. Next base: position 14,494 of record JANHGB010064097.1, on the reverse strand, counting down.
ATTTTACACCTCAGTAGATATGGCTGTTAGCCAAGTATTCTCATGCATTTCATGGAGCTCTAGTTGTAAAAACTGATGGAGTGTGAAATGAAAATGTGTATCACATTTCTAAGCATCATTTGATGTCCTTTCTCCTGCACTGTTGTTAGGATCTCCAAAAATATGTGGCAATAATTTAGCACATGGAAGAAGGATAATTGACAGTTTATCAGCCACCTTGCTGCTATTACAGTAAATTGTTGACAAGTATTAAAGTATATATGCATCCTTGTTAAAGTTCAAAGTAGTCATATTTAAAAGAAACAATCAAGGCATACCTTATGTGGCTAGTGTTAAGCTAAGCTACTTGGTCTCTTGAATAAGCCTGGCTATGGAAACACAGAGCAACAATAATGCACCTACTGTACTGTGTTTGGTAGGTCATGAAACTTAAGCACAAACACATTACTAAACTCTCATTTGAATATTGTCTGTGTGCATGTGTATAATGGCCTGATAAGGGTCCATAAGAGGGGAAGAACCAGCTAAAACCCTCAAATTGCCTGGTTGGACTGTGTAGCTATTTAAACACAGATGATTTTTTCATCAGAATGTGGGGTTTTTTTTTAATAATCTGCTGGAACAGACCCAAACCTGTCATTAAACTGAGTGTGTGCTGCCAGAAGCTTATAGCATGGGAACAAGCAAGCAGACTGTTGACTGAAGTTTTGTATGTTAAAAATGAGAGATGAAATTGTTAAAATTGAGGATACTGGTAACTGCCATAAGAACTGACTGAGATGTATAGACCTGCTCCTGCCCTTTGAGTGTAGGTAAGAACAAGTACCTGGAATGCTCAAGTAAATGGCTACAGAAAGTGAGTAATAAGCAGATTGCTTTTCATGACTTCTGTGGCTGCCAGTGCTCCCTCAAGGAAGTATCTTATTTGTGTTTGGTCTACTGGACATGTTACAAACTTTTACTTTCTGGAAAAAAAAATAAATCTCTATACTTCAGTAAATAGGACATCTTTTGTACATGGAGGCTACAGCTGAAAGCTTTTAATCATGCTTGGCCAATGCATAATCTGTAGAACATGAGCTGAAATTGTTAGTGGGAAATTCATCCTGACAAATCAAATGTGGCAAGTCAGGAACTTTCTTAAGTCACTGTAGGTTTTTGGCTGGGTGAAAGATGCTCTCTAAGTAGTTCTGTATGATTGGACCGTTGGGAAGCATTTCCTAGTAGGTGTGCTCTAGACATGTAATTATAACCTAAAATGCTTATGAGCAAGATAGAAGGGCGACTTATGTCATATGACCCTTTATATAGCTTGCTATGTATGCAGATGGCAGGTTGAGAAAAGAAGGAGGAGGCAACTCAGAACATATGTATTCAGATACTCCCTTAAAAGTAGTGAAAGATCTTGAATCTTCAGCAAGCTCCCAAGTGTCTCCACCAGGTTTTCAGAGAGGCAGCATGCAAAACTGAAACCTTGGATAACATTTTTAAGTAATCAAACTGTATAATGTTACCTAACATAGGTTATAAAAGCAAAAAATTGAAACATATGTGGCCCTTTCACTTTCTGCTTCCCACTGTGCTCACAAATAAGCAAGAATTAGGGTCTGCTTTTCATTCCCAGGTTTGAAAGGATGGGTAGCCAGCTGGCTCTTTTAAGAGCAGGTATGTTTCTGTTGGACATCCCTTGGGGAGAAGCTATTTTAGGGCAGCAACCAGCATCCTGTATATAGCAAGCTGTCTGAAGTGCCTATGAAGTTTCTAATGGACCTCTGGTCTCACATGGTCAGTAGTACGACTTCCTCTTAACTTGTTTTATCTTTGCTGGTCCATGATGAGGGCTAGTTCAGAGAAATACGTGAATTTAAATGTAGATAGATGTAATCTAGATCAAAGGAATGGGATAATGAGCTGTACTGCAGTAAAACACATGCTTCAGTCCATTCCCATTCAACCAAGCATTTGTTTCTTTTCTAATGACCATGTATATTACAGGGGCTGTAGTGCACACATTACAGTCCAGCATGTTGCGGAGGTACTATGAAGACGAGGAATAGATTGCTGAGTCAGAGCTGTGATGTGGTTGTAGATAGTCTGTAGCAGTTAAGAAGATGCTATTTTTGTAGTCTATCCTGGGCATCACTTGCTATCATTAACAGTGTTTTCATTAGCTTGCATAGGACACAATGAAAGATGTTTCAAAAAGCATCACAGCTGTACTTCTCTGTAATGAGGAATGATCAGAGAAAGAGTGAAAAGCTTTCAAAAACTGTACAATTTTTGAGGAAACTAATTATATGACTTAAATAAAAAATTGAGAGCACCACAATGTGAGGATGTCAAAGCAAGCCACAAACCCATCCTAAGCAAGAAGAAACTTCTGTAGATGCTGTGATGAGAAATACCTCAAAAGGACCAGAACTCTTTCTCATCTACTACATGCCCCTCAGTAACTTTTCCTGACAAGTTCAGAGGGGCCATCAAAAACAACCTGAAGGAACAATTGTAGGCCTTTTTTTTTTTTTTTTTCTTTTTTTAACCCTTTTGATGGCATGATTGGGGCAACAAATTCATTCAGAGAAATACAAGAAGCAGGTCACCAACTGGAATCAACAGATTGGGCTGGGAAAGAGGGAATGCAAAATATCACACAAAGGACAATTTACAGACTCCATAAAATATTCACGTTGTATATCTGTGCTAAATAAGGATGAGACAAATATTGATAGAATTAATTCAGGATATTTCTAGCATATCTTTTTTTGTCGTGCTCTTGTCACTTCACCATTTTGAAATTCAGTAAAGCAATTTAATATGTCTGCCATGTTCTTAAGCACTCTGTTAAAACCAGTCTTTGAGATTCTGGAAGTGGGTTTGCAACACATGTATTACTGAGTACATTGTCACTGGATAATAAACATTTTTGAAAAGTCAGAAGTGCATGTTAATGGTCTGAATGTAATTTAATATTTTAATATTTTCATTTTTATTCATTTTAGCCATGTTGAGGGATCTTGACAGTTTCCCAGCAGCATAAAGTATAATACCTAATAAATATGTCCTGTTTACAGAAAAATGTTTGCCCAAGCCTAATTGCTGAAAAAAGAAAAAATCTGCAAGAATATGATCTCTTGTTAGAAACAGAAATAGAGTAGGTTCTGTAATCCAAAAATAATTCCTGTTGTTTACATATGCTCTGTGAGTAGCGGAAAAAATATTGCAAGATGAGAAATACATGAAGAAGAGACCAAAGGACTAGGCAATAAAAATAAAAGCCTGGCTACCTGCCAGAATTGTAATGCATTGCCAGAATCAAAGCACTGTAAGTCTGAGGGCCTTTGGTGGGAAATTTTAATCAGATGGAAAATTAAGGCAAGAAAAAAAATTAACAGGCTATTTATATAGTCATTATTACTTTTTGTTCATAATTCCTGTTTCTGTAATGCATCTATGACTGACTTTCTTTTTAAATAAATACAGACATGTCTTTGTTATCTGTTTTCTGTTGGTTTATGTGATAGCGTTCTTCATGTCTAATGCTTCCCCTGGAAATAACTCCTGCCGGCATTCTCCATTTGCAGTATCTCCTTTGTGAGTCTGTGATCTTGGTGCACATGTCTATGGCTCCCAAGCCGTGGTAATATCCACAGTTGGCCTGTTAAGCTAATAGCTGTTCAAGTCATTAGAACCTTCTGAAGAAATGAGGAGTGAGCCACTGATTTTGAGTTAGCAAGCAATTGCTTGGTCAGTCTGCTTGTTCCCTTTTTAATCTTCATCCTGCCTTCATTTTTTTTTTTGCAGTAGGTTATTGTGGCATTCTAATTCGGAATACTACAGAGGAAGCTTTATGTTACTGGTCTCCCAGTTAGCAACAAGTATTTTCTAGTTACATTAGTAAAAGATGACCTCCAAACATTGCCCAGCCTTTTTTCTGATGTTAGGAAACAGGAAAGATGCATATATCAAACACGTCTTTATAGCCGGCCAGAAAAAAACAATCAACAAAGCATAGCTTGAGGGAAACTCTCTGATCTCAGGTAGAAAGGGTGCTTCACTTGCAGGCAAAATAAAACGGAAAAGGGGGAAGAAAGTATATTCTGCTGGAACAGAAATGAAAGAAATGATAGCAGAATTTAGATCTGTGTGTTGGAAACTTCCTTCAAGAACTTGGAAGGAAATGTGGAAGACGTGCATAAAACTGAAGTAATTATTAAGCACAGTTTTTGCATATGCTGGAGTTTCAAAGTGGTAGAAAAGTTGGTTCCTGAACAGAAACTACAGATCAGAGATTTAGGGAAAAAAAGAGAATGAGGAAGCAAATTTTGGATCAAAAATGGCATAGAGGTGCAAGGAGAGGAATCTTTCATAAAATTACAGAAACTATAGAAAGTTTGAGATATGCTAATGAAAGGCTGGCATTTCCAAAGAAGAAAGATAAAGTAAAATAAAACACACCTTTTACCTCTCTTGAAAAGGTACTTTGCAAAGGGATCTTTGTATTATGATGTCCAACAAGGGGCAATTTGAGAAATATGTGGGAAGTTTCTATTTAGGATAAACATACTGACCAGAAAAAAAGGAACATTTTCCATGTAAAATAGCTTTCAGGTAATACATCTTGAAAATACGGTGCACTATTTAGTGCATTCTGTGCTCTTGAATGCTTAGGAACATACCTGTTGTTGGCTCAGTAGCTCTCTCTCCCTTTTTCTCTGAAACAACTGATAGTCGTGTGAGGCATGCAAGTAGTTAGTGCTTTTGCATTTATTAATCTGTTTTATTTAATGTATTACTCCTGTTCCCCGCTGGTTGTAAATAGAAGTCATAAAAGATGGTGTTAAATCCTTCTTAATTTATATTTTTTCTTATGTTTTCTTCAGTTATTTCACTAAGGTCATTGTAAAGTTAGCATAAGAAAAGAAAAATATCCTTTCTAAGAGTGGAGCTCAATGCCAACTATTGATGTTTTTTTAAAAGGACCTTCAAAAGTCTCATTTTTCCCTGAAAAATTGACGAAAATTTGTAATGTGCTGTTCCTTGTATGCTGATTTTCATGATCTACACATAATCTGCACACCATGTTGGATTTGTCTGTTTGGAGATTTGAATTGATTTGAATTTTTCTTCTGCTTGAAAGCCCAACATTTCTCAGTTTAGAATCTGGAATTCAGGATGAATTCTTTCTTATGGGCAGAATAGATTCTTCACTGGATTGGGTCACATGTAGTGATTGGGAAATTTTGATCAATGCTGGTCTTTAAGAATATGCATAGCAAATGCCTGTGAGAAATTCTTGAGATGTGGGTCATCCACCATCCATTGTGTGTCATGGTATGGGCCAGGTGACCTCTTAAGCTTGTTTCCAGCCTTTATCTTCTGTAATTATATGAACATTTTAATTTAGCCAAAAATCATTTGATGACTAGCAACCTGGAATAAAGGTAGTTAATTGATCCAAAACATTTATCTGCACTACATAGAGATGTTGAAATACATAGAGATGATTTAAAGCAGCAAACTGAAGAGCCAGCATAAGACCTTCACCAGATAGTTTTATCCTGAGGGTTTTAATTTAATGGGCATGTTGTCTTTCTGCCCATCCCTCTGGCAGGGCTGAATTTCAACTCCAGAGATCAAAGCTCAGCTGAAACAACACATATTACGTAGCACCTTTTAAACAAATGTTCTCTTAAGTCCATTTCAGGTGAAAAGATCTGAACTTTAGTTTATTTACTTTTTAATTTCCTCAACAGACAGTGTTATTTGGCTGAATGTCACTGTCTAATCACTTTAAATTACATAATTATCTTAATCCTGTGCAGTGCATGCAGCAAATGAAAATAGAAATGACTGGGATGATTCAACTGTAAGTCATTTTGTGGAGAACAAGAGATGGTTAAACAGAACTGTTGTACCCCTCCTGCCTCCGGAGGTAAAACTCCAAGTGCTAAAATAGTCCTGCCATTTTTGTGTATTATTTCTAGTACTTGACCTGCTGATACTGCACTGTGGGATGAGGAGGTGGGTTCTGCTCTCCCTTGGCGTAGGGATAAATTGGAAGTGTGTAGCCGTGGTAATATTAACTACTTCACACTCCCTGTCATATTTAGGAATTCCTTTTAAAGTATTTTTTTCTTTTCAATCAAAACTTTAACAAACGGACTCTTTGGAAAGAATCGAAAGGCATTTGGTTTTAGTAAGGCTTTATTATTTAATGTACCATGTTATAAATTCACTAAGTTTTAATGGGCTTTCAGGGGAAAAAAATGCAACAGCCACAACTTTTCTCATTTTTTTCTGTAGCTTTGGAGGTTGTCAATTTCCAACTTATTGTGCCAGCAAAAGTCATTATAGGTTTGACTTCTATACCTCTCCAGCAGAGTTTAATACAAAGGTAGGTGAAGGATATTCAGCCCATGTATACATTGTAGCTTTGCTTGTAGTATTTAGTCATCCCTTTTTATTACTACTCTTTAGATAACTAAAAAGCTCATGTAGGCAGCATTGCTTTCTGTATTCCTTTCCTCTCCTGCTTTCTCTGCAAGCAAACACTTAGAGTCATAAGATATTTATGTCTTGGATGAATGATTTTTCTACTTCCCTCATCTATCGAAGCTGTAATTGTAATAGTCTTTCTACATGAATACTTGAACAGGACAGCATGAAAAAGGCACGTGAAGCTCATGAGGGGAAATAGAGGTTTAGAAGGGTATGTAGCTTTCCCTGTCTCCAAATGAAAGGTCAGTAGGAGGTTTGATTTTACTCATACAAGGTATTGGAATGTTGAACTTCTACCTCTTAGAAACATATTCGTTGCCAAAACCATTGAAGTAAGAAGGTTCGTTAGCTTTGAGATGTTTTGAAGGCAAATAAAAATTACAGACATGAGATTAAGCTACTTTCTAACTTTAAAATGTTTAAAAAGTATATCTCATTTCAAAAAAAAATAACAAACCATGTAAAAGGCAAATTAGGGTGTTCTGTATCCTTTGATATTATTGCATGTTCTAAAATTTTATTAGATTCTCAGTAAATTAATGGTTCTGTAATAGACTAAATATCAGCCCTTCTGTTCTTGTTGATTCCCCTTATGATAATGAGAATTTACTAAGCTATATATAAATTTTGCAAATTTTTATTTAATTCTGAAAAATCTATTAAAACAGTGTTGAACTGACCCAGCAATATTAGGATTAATTGAGAGCGGTAGTAGAATATCAAGATCCATTCATAATCATACTTTCACACTCAGATTTTGATATTTGGACATAGTGATTTACGTTTGGTTTTAATATACTTGTCAGTAACATTAGATTAAAGGTTTTTATGTGGTGTCAAATGTCATAAAAAGAGGAAAAGGCTTTTCAGTATAAGAAAGAAACTTTTTTTAAGCTTTTATCAGTATTCAATTATATTTTGTGTATGAAGATGTCCACATAATAAAAATTCAAAGCCAAATTTACAGTGGCTATATCTTTAACTGAAATTAAATTACAGTTGAGTAATAAGAATGAAGTTCTATTTGGTGGCTTCACTGGAGAAGTCATATCTTAAAATATCCAAATGCCATACTTCAGTGAAGTGGATGTGAAATTCAGAGCCTTAAGTTAAGTTTACCAAGGACGTACTCCTAACTACACTAGATTATCCAAAGAACTTACTGTGCCTCTGTTGAATATACTAAAATCACAATATCCTTAAAGACAGCCCACAAAAAGTTGTAGTATCTAAGCAAGCTGAATAAATGAATGCTTCTTCAAAGGCTGCATACAATAACTGTTTAGACAGGCTGTATTCCATATCAAGTTTAACATTTGCTCTAGATCCTTTGTCATGTAATCAGATCAAAGTCTTGATCATGCCAGTAGCCATTAAAGCATGTTGTTGCAGATTTATTGGACCAAACAGCAGAAATAAACCCTTGCCCTCCTACTACAATCTCTCCCCCAATCTAAGTTGTTGTTTGGGTTTTTTAAGGGAATCCTCTCAAACTACAAAAGGAATAATTGCTTTAAAAGTTTATGTTCTACCTCTAAGAAACTTGGCATATGAAGGTTTTCATGAGACTTGACTGTTAAATTTATATGACTTTAGGTTCAGTTCTGATTTATAACAAGTTCCAAAGCAAGCTGTTCCTGTGGGCTTTATCAAAGATCATTAAGTAAAAGAAACATTTAGAAAAGTAACTAATTATTTAAGCACTTCATGAAAGCTGTTCAAAGAAAAGCTTTACCTGTGGTTAGTGTACAGTACACTGATCTTGATAACTTTCCTCTGACTACTTCTCAGTTTGTACTTAAATTACTTGAAGGATTCCCCCACCTCTAATTTATTATATCAGATGTTGGACACCTTTCTAAAGTTGCAGAAAAATTTTCTGCTGACTTATTCCAGTGCCAGGCTAAGTTACGTATACTACCTAAAATCTAGAAAATACAACTGGATTTGATGTAATTGTCCAATCCAGCATTGGGAAGGAGGAATATTGCACTGGAAGATCTGGTCAATATAGCATGAAAGGTTGTGGTGATGTGATATGATTAGTGTAGATAGCCCAAATCCCATATACATTCCCAATAAAGTAAAATTAGCTCTACATCTCTTTGCATAGTCTGTTAGGTATTACACCTTTCTTTTTACTCAGAACAGATTACAAAACTTGTTCTTCATTTTCACTGGAGGTTTGCTCTAAGCAAGATTCACAGGTGTGCATCAGAAGCAGTTCATGTTTTGAGGTTCCAAAAGAGTCAGAGGGCTTCAAGCACAGTTTACCTGTGTTTGAAACTCAAGTCCACAGGATGTTAAAATTTCAAAATATTTACTTTCTTTTCTTTTATTGGAGTCAGGACCACAACCCAGTGGTTTTTATTTGGTGTAATAATGAAATTATGATCTTGGGAAAACTAGGTCAGATTTCTTCCATCCTAGATGCTATAAAAACCTGAGACTTTGAAATTATGGTGAGAAAGACGTGTACTTCAGTGGTGCTTCACCTTTTAATCGTTGAGGTCATGAGCGCTATCATGAAGCCATTTTTTAATTAAGATACACTGATGTAAAGTCAAAATCAAAGAGAGATACATGGCTATCAAAGCCATCACGAAATGCAAGAAATAATGTGGATTTTTCTCACTCTTTATTGCAGAGAAGGGCTGACAAATCATTTGTAAAATAAAAACATAAATTTAAAAAATTTTCTCCAATAAACATTTCTTTAAAGAAATATGCATTTATAGTTGTTCTAGGTGATGACAATCACACAGAATAATAAAGGGCCTGAAGGCAAACCATTTTGACCTACGTAGCTCATCATTCCATAAGAAAACAGTTATTTTCTGGCTTCTGGTGCAATGTAAGTCAACAAATGCTGTAATGAAAGTTGATGTTGCTGTGCTATCAATGTCTTCTCTCTGACACTTTTCATTTTGTGTTTTTACCTGGCTTTACTGGTAGAAACACTCTTCTGTGGGACTTGGCCTGAAAAGAAGCCTTCTTCACAGATGCATGAGCATGTTGTCATTATACTAGTCCTTCTGGTTTGGGACAGCTTGCACCCACCAGAAGAGTTCACTTGCCTCACTAGGTACTATACAATACTCTCTTTTCCAGTGGCTACCAGGTCAACGCCATACACGTTGGAACATACATGATGCATGGAGAAGGAGAGCTAATAGCTATTAATCACAAGTTGAATTTATGTCTGTTTCTGTGATTGGCAAGACATGGTAGTGTAAGGCTCATAGTAGACTTGTGGCCTCTCAAAAAGGATTGACTACCTATGTACTACAACAGAAGATGGATGTGTGATTGACAAATAGTGAAAAGAATGAAACCTGACCGGCTGGAGACCAGATGTCAGATGCAAATTAAAAAGCAAAAGCGCCATGGAAATTAATATTCTTTTTCTTAGTCTTAGTATAACCATGGGGTCCTTGAAACAATATTATATGAGAAAATCATTCACTAAATGTTAGCTTTCAAATTGATGGGTTCTTCTTCGTAGATATATATATGTGTATGTGTATATATATACACACATATACTGTGGTAGAATTTGAACAAATGTTCTATTTTGGATTGGGGTGACTTGGAAATTTTTGTGAAAAAACTTTTGATGGAACCGAGATGTGTAGTCAGTACATTTAAGCTGGTTTTGCCAAAACATCACATAGCTACAAAAACTACCTATGCATAATATTGACCAGATGGATTTCTGGTCCTCAAGAAAGTGTCTTGTTATCAGGACTGGCAGAATTTTTATTAAATCTCATCCCTGTTTTGACATGATTTCAAATGTGATTTTAAGTCGTTTCAGTCAGACTGTCTGTGCTTTATCTTATCCGTATGGAAACTATTTTGCAATTCTCACATACAAAATCTCTGATAAGCGCAGATAACAATTATAATACAAAAAGGATGGCTGTGAATATCCATTTCTGACACAAATAGTTTTTTCTAAATACAAGAACTTTAATTTGATAAAATAATGGAACTAGTGCTTAGAATGACAGGAATTCTTTTCCTCTTTCAGCTATTCAGCATGTATCTCTGTCCAAAGAAACATTAGTTCATTATTTTTTCAGTGAGGAGTGCTTAAGATTCTGTAGCATAATCAGGTTTTGTCACAGAACCACAGGGGAAACCCAGATGTGGAGCTCTTGATAGCAGGAAATGAATGAATTAGAGTTACACTTGGGAGAGTATCTTGTGTGATAAAAAAATTCTGTTAAGCTTTAATGTGGAGACATGAAGCATTTTCAAATCCAAACTAATCAATTTGTTAAAGACTAGGTTAAGCCCCACAGTTGTTATCCTGTGGGTTTGCATTTCTCACCCCTATAGACACCTTGTATATGTTTGCCGTTTTCAGGACATCTGTTTTATTTGTGTTTATCTCAGATTTTCTTAAATTCTTTTTAGGAAAGCAGTGTATTTTAGTATTACTTATTTTTAGGGAAGATTTTACAGATTACAGAGAAGTAGAGGTGATTGAAATTCCTTTCAAAGATTGTGAATCTGTCATAAGACCCTAACCTTTTCCTTCTCTTAGAAGGACAAGGCCTACAACTACTGTGTTCACCTAGAGAAAAAAATAATAAAAAACCCAAAAACAACGACAAAAAAACACCAAAGTAGTATTAAAATATTATGGGTTGTGTTCTACAGACCAGTATCCTTTTCTAAATAAAGTGTAACACTGAAATGGCACTGAAGGCCTATAGTATGTGATAACAAGAAGAAACTAAGAATGATATTTCTCACGTACATGTGTGCACAGATTATTTGTAATGTAAAGTGAAGTACTCTGAACTAAAAAAAAATCCTAGAATTTCAGTTCCTCTTTCCTGTGTAAATGTCAACTGTATTATGTTTCAGCCTTTAATTACATGCTTATGCACTATTTTCACACACATACACATGCAGATTTGTTTCCTTCTGTGCACAGAGCTGAGACTATTCATTTAGAATAAATTCGTAGAATTATTTAGGTTGGAAAAGACCTTTAAGATCATTAAGTCAAACTGTTAACCTAGTACTGCCAAGTCCACCACTAAGCCATGTCCCCAAGTGGTACGTCAACACATCTTTTAAATACTTCCAGGGATGGTGACTTGACCACTTCCCTGGGCAGTCTGTTCCAATGCTTGAAAACCTGTTTGGTGAAGAAATTTTTCCTAACATCCAATTTAATAAGCTGCTTTTAGATATTTTTCCTGTTCATTGTTTGTTGTGTAATAGCACTGTTACTTGCTACATGCTGTTTAAACTTCACTCTCAAGGGAAGTACTAATTTCTTTCTAACCTTTCTTATGACCCCCATGACTAAATTTCTGAGTGCTTCAGAAATAGTAATAAGTTTATGTTTACATTATCCTCCTGAAATGCAGCTTTTGTCTTCCCATTTCAGAGATGAAGGCAAGACACATATTCAAAGTATCTGCTAGAAGGTTAGTCTAGTGAGCAAATCTGATAGTGGCCAGTTTAAAATGCGTGGAACTAGATACTTAACATTATTAAAATTCTGTTGCATGTGTTTTAAGTTGCAGTGGTGACTGTTGAGCATATAAGAGAATTTAAGTCCAGGGTATGAAGTCTTAAAGAAAAAAAAGGAAATTAGTACTTATTACTTCCTGGTTAATTCCAAAGGAGCTAATTTTCTTTTCATGATCTAACCCTAGGAATTGTTAGACACAACCTGATAGAGCACACCATGTAAAAACCTGTGTGGGAGAAGACTGAGGTCTCAGCTGAGAAACAAATTACCAGTATTTGAGCATGATAGGGTGCAAGTTTGTGTTTATGCACTTCAATCCTTCACAGATACAAAAGTTGGTTGTCTAGTCAGACCACCCTCTGAATGATACCAGTGCACTCCTGAGGGCAGATATTCATTACAGCCTGTAGATTGGATAGTTACTGTTCTTTGATGTCTTAGAGCACCAGGGTGCTATCATGATTATCTAGCATAAAATACATAGCAAGCCAAGAAACATTTTTCTCATGTAATCTTTATTGTGGAGAAGGGCTGACAAGTCATTTGTAAAGACTGGGGATACAGAGACTGTGTTAGAGCAGTTAGGCTTGCTAATCATGGAAAGTAACCATTGTTTGATGTTTCCATGAGAGAGTCCTCCCTTAACTGCAGTTGAACTTGACTGAGTGTGAAATTAAAAAGGAGACTCAGATTTCAAGACACTCCCTCAGGTGCTCAAAAGTATGCTAACTGGCACTGTGGGAGACCTCCTAAAACAGCTAAGGATACTTAAAGGAAAAAAGGCCATGACAATATGAAAAGAAAACCTTTGTATTATCACTGAACCCACAAAGTTGGTCAAGATCAGTCACATTTTATTAAGTGTTAAATGTCAAGCTTGCATGAAATGCTCCTTTTTGCCAAGGTCTGATTCCAGCTCTGGTTGGTGAGCATCTACAGTGCCGGGAGCTGTTTAATACTGGGTAGAAAAGTCTGTGAAAATGCAAGACATTCTTAGGAACATACATATTAAGGCATTGCCTAGCTTCAAGAAAATGTATTTAAAACTTAAACTTGACAGAAAGAAAAAATTTAGAGGCTACATTGGTGTCTGGTGCCAACTGGAATCTGAGACAGGAATTATAGAGACGCGATTGCTGGCATGCATTAATTAAGGCACTGGAAACACTTTAGTCTTTCTTTCTCTCTTTACCTGTGAAATGAGGGAGGCATATAGATTCCTACCTACTGGTATGGAATTTGAAACTCTGGAACATAGTATCATTCCTAAATATTTAAAAAGCTCATTTTATACCATGTTTATTATCAGTGATGTTAGAGTGTAATGATGTTGCTGTATTGTTTGTCTCTGTGATTATTGTATAATAGAATGTTGAAGTTACCCTGGAACATTCCATTTGTAATGCTTGGCTCTGTAGAAATAAATGTAGAAATAAATAAAACACCATAGATTCAGGATTATGACATATTCTAGGACATAGGGGCAGGACTTTGCCAAGAACATGTGCATATATAAGTTCCTTCTACTTTGCTCAGTATGAAAGATCTTTTAAAGCTTCTCCTGATTTTGGGAGAGAATGTGCCTTGATATATCTATTACAGTGTTCTTTGCAAATAACAATGGTTAGAAAGGCTTTTAGTATTTTATGCCTTGTACCATTTGGGAGTATAGAATTCCTCTTAAAGACAGTATTTTAATGTATACTCAGAGAGTTCACTTCCATGTAAAAGCCGTATTATTCATTTCACTGCTGGTATGAGAATATCATTCTGTTATATTGGTGGTTCTTGTAGCTTGAATATATGTTTTCAGATCTAGCTATTTATTTTACTGAGGTACTCTTTCTGATGGAAACCTTTTGTCTTTGCCTGTAGCTACTGTTGACCTCCATATAATTGTCATTGTTGTTTCAAGATTTAAAAGGGAAGCAAAAAGGTGGTGATCTCTGAAAGCTTGGGCTATAAAAGAAGTATCTCATATTTCATTTAATAATATCATCTATAGAACAGTCTTTGAACCTTCACATGCTGCTGGCACTTTGTCATTCTTTCATCATTCAACAAAATAATCTGGGAAAATTATTGTATTGTAAACACAACCTTAAAATACTTATATAAAAATAATCTTAATCATAGAATCATAGAATACATAGGGTTGGAAAGGACATTAAGATCATCTAGTTCCAACCCCTCTGCCATGGCCAGGGACACCTCACACTAAACCATGCCACCCAAGCCTCTGTCCAACCTGGCCTTGAACACTGCCGGGGATGGAGCATTCAGAATTTCCTTGGACAACCCATTCCAGTGCCTCACCACCCTTACAATAAAGAACTTCCTCCTTATATCCAATCTAAACTTCCCCTGTTTAAGTTTAAACCTGTTACCCCTTGTCCTATCACTACAGTCCCTGATGAATTGGCCCTCTCTGGCATCCTTGTAGGCCCCCTTCAGATACTGGAAGGCTGCTATGAGGTCTCCATGCAGCCTTCTCTTCTC
>JANHGB010064086.1:0-10376 GCA_026283785.1 Coracopsis vasa | reverse complement strand
TTATGAGGCAGGGGATAATACTGTAAACCACTTAGATCCCTATAATTACAGGGTGATATGTTTCCTAAGCCAAGTAGAAGTGATAGAAAATACTATAAAAACAATCAGTGATCTGTTATGATTGTTTTAGTTTTCTTCAGCCTAGCTTACATATTGTGGAGCTGCATACTTTCTGAAGTTTACTGATGTTCTCTTTTGTAGTTAAATCTTGGGGTTTACAAACTAAGCAGCTAAGCAGGTGATGTATTACCAAGCAATGTAGTAAGTCACCCAGGGAACAAAAAGCTTTGATTGGTTTTCATATGCTTCCTTCTACTCAAAAGTATTTAAATAGTACAGAAGCATGTAACATCCCCATCACATTTTCCCCCAAGCCCTACAGTTCATGGTGTGGTGTCTTCCCTTCAGTTTAACATGGATTGCCAAAGTGATTTGAGAGAGAGACAAAACCAACAAAATCCTATGATTTCCAATTTCTGTGTGAAATCCTATGTAGTATCCCCTGCTTGAGGACCTCAGATCAACATGCCTTGATTACTCATAATAGTTGAATTTGGGCTCAGCTCCAGGAAACTTCCACTCTCGTGTCAAAAAGAGATTTTGATATTTGCATCTGATTGGGTTGGTATGAAATGTCATGCATCATTCTGGTATGCCTTCTGTATAATTATTGTTTTTAAGCCCAAAATTTCTGTCAAGTTCAGAAATATGATTTTAATATTGGGTGTTTATTAGCTGTTGAGTGACATAAAATGTAAGCTTACTATTCCAAGAACTGTATTTTCAAAGGCTTTGTAAATGTTGGTGTTAAAGCTCTAGCCAGTCAAGATAAAGGTAAAATGTTGTGGGGCGTTTGAGGTCTTCTGTCCAACTTGCTAGGCAGAAGACTGAGGCCTGAGACTTGTTGTTTCTGAACAGCAAGTTCAGAAATAACATTTTTCTGGAGTTACCTTGCTTTCAGGTCTATTCAGTCTTGACCTTTTGGCCTTAGATTTTGAACAGTATGTTCTGATTAGGTATCTTTTTGGTTACTTGTCAGGGAATTAAAATATGTTGGGGGTTTTTTTGGCCACCAATCATAGTTAGGATTGAAGGTATCTGTCAAAACAGTTACTTTAAAATGTTGAAGGTCTTAATGGAAAACAGTGGTGGTTTTTTTTGTTGTTGTTGCCTTTTCTTTTTCCTCACAAGATAAAATGAATCTAACAGTTGTAAGAGTTTTTATTCCAAAGTTCAGCATGAGGAAGAAAAGAATAAATGTTTAGACATCAGTCATGTCAGGAATGGTCAAAAAATCAGCAATGTTAAATAGGAGAATCTAGAAAATCCTCACAGTTGGGCTGGAATATGCATGTAAGTGAATTCAGTGTTTGACTGTAGAGATTGTCATATTTCTCAAGATTAGTACATAATGGAAAACTAACTAAGTTTCACCTCAAATCTTCAGTTCACTCATGCCACAGCTTTCTGTGGTGGCAGTCTTGTGCTGTGAAGCTTCATATCCAGCACCTAAAAGACTAGGGCATCAACCTGTTGATGTTGTGCTTTTGACACGTTATCTGTCAGACAGTGCTTTCTTTCTAGAACATGTTTCTGTGGACTGCTCTGATTAGGTTGGAATTTTTCATGTGTGTCTGTAAACATCTGTCTCCTTAATCATCTGGAGGAGAGTGTTATGTGTATTAGACACATGTTTTCTTACTCTTAACCACTGCAGTGGTATCTCTAATTTCCTTCAGAGTTCCTTTTCTCCTGGCAGGAAAGTTGAGAGACTTTACCATCTTATCAAGTGCTGTAGCCAGGAGACAAGGCAGCTCAAGGCAAGTTTTTGCTTGGTCAGCTTCCAGAACATGTCTTTGTAACTGTAGGATAAACACTTATCTGTAATGTGTAAAAACCTCATCTGGAACTATTAAAAAATGTTAACATTGCTGGTGTCTCACTATATACTGCTCTAGTTTTCTCTTTTTTTTTTTTTTCAAGTTTCTTTTTAAAACCAAAGCCATTCAGTGGTTACCTGAGGATTTCAGAGCTATGTAACTAAATTCCATTTTTGTGTAGCTAATAGGTTAAGTTTCAGCATGATGCAGGTTGTACGTTTGCTTTTGGTGTAGTGCGAGTTGGGGAAGCAGGCAGGGCCACTAAATTAGTATAAAATTTGATGTATAACGTTGGATATGTTTTTGGATATTATTAAAGAGAGTAACACTTTTTCCAGAGGTTACACATGCACATTTTATGTGTATCAGATAGATACCTTGATTCTAGGCATCCTTGAGGTTAGCACAACTCAAGCTCAGTTGCATGCCTCATTGTTAGTAGTAGTTAATATCTGTGCATTTACAAAACAACATTACCAGTTCTCTCTTGAACTTTGCACTAAGAATTGTTTATGCTGTAACACTTTAAAGTTCATGGTTTGAGTTTTAAAAATACAAATGGAGAAGGCACCATATGCGATATGGATGTGCTCAGAATGTATCAGACACTGTTAGTGGTAATAGCTTTCAAGACTCTTTTACCAACATAAATATTGATCACAGTTTCATTAGTGTTAAATATTGAGAGGATGTGGGTGTTGTGGCACCTTCCACATTTGACGCCCTTGTTGGGTTTGCAAATGGCTACATAGCAGTGTTACTTACTCTCTCCGCAGATGCTGGCAATTGGAGCTAGTGGTTGTGCCCACAAAGCTTTCTTGGGTGGGAAAAAATGTTAAGCATTCCTAAAGACTTAAATGCTTTATTTAGGACTGTAAATTGGCTTGTTACATCATGTATCCAGTGGGCTAACAGAAGCTCTCTTTTGTCTGCTATCCCATCTGTAAGACACAGCACAGGTACTGGAAACCTGGTTTCAATGTGGCGACTATCAGCTCTCTGGAACGCAATCATAAATGAAGCTTCAGTGCTTTGGTTTGCTGTTGTCTTTCTTCAGAGAGATACAGAAACATGCATCTTGGCATGTTCATGTCCCTGCAGCAGAATCTTCCCAAGACCCCCCAAGGCTTACGATACTTCAGCTGGTGGTTTGTGTTATAGGTATTTCTGTGATGAAATACAAAACCAAAATGATGTCGGGATGTAGCCAAGGTTAGAATTTGGCACTACACTCCTGCAGCTAAAATATGTATCTTTTGAAGTTTTTAATAGTTTCAGAATGGTTCTTTTTTGTAGTATGACTTCTTTCTTAATGTTTGAGCAGTGCTTTGAAGTTGTGAAGATTAGAAGCACTGAATTAACGACCATTAAAATCTGACAAGTGGCTACTCCAGGTACTTAAATTGCTTTGGTATTTTGAACACTAAATTTACAAGGCTGTAAGACTCTTGAGTTTTATTTAGGGGTTATTTGTATATCCTTTAGAGTCTTAGTATATCTGAATATTTCTTACATACTAACTGTATTTACTAAATCCAAGCTGCATACAATTATTGTCTTGTGTGTTCAGATGTATCAGAATTTAAAAGTCAAATTACTTGGTACATTTTTCTACTTGAGTACATAGCCTTTCCTGATTGGCCAGCTGTGTTACTTAACAGGAATAGTTGGAATGTGGTTTGGTTACTGTTAATTTCATATAGCAGCAGTACAGCAGTGAAGGGTCTAGGGGTATTTAAAACCAGTTTGTACAAAGAGACATTATCTCTTATTAGATGAATAGGTGGATGGGAATTGTTAAATAGTGTTTGCAAAGTGAGTCAGCACTGGATGAAGGATGGGTTAGATGGTGTTCATGTAGATTTCCTTGGGATTTTTCTTTTCCTGTGTCATTTTGAAAAATTGGGTTGTATTTCTGTGTGTGTTGTTACTTGCATTATTTATAGTAAGTTTTCTTACCTTTATTTTCAGAACAGTAAAAGTATTCTGATGCTGTTCTGATGCTTCATAAACATAATGTCTTTTTGAGGAAATGTCTAGATACAAGCTAGTGTTCATTTTTTGGCTGTGTGTGTGGTTTACTCAGTATGAAGTATTGATTTGTGTAGTCAAATGCCATGGCGTTGTAATGTTATGTAGTGACCAGCTCTTCCTGCTGTATCTAGACTAGCAAATAAATGAAAATGACATTTTTAATGTTTGAAACTGGTTTTGTTATCGCCAGAGAAATAGTTCTACTTCACACCTGAAGGTCTCTTTTTTAGTACTGAAACACAAGCTCCAGTGCACATTTCCCTCGTAGTCATATGGTAGTTTTTGATGACAGGTTTTTCAATCCATGTTTAAGAGCCTGCTATAGTTGTGTCTTATGTGCTAAATAAAACAAAGAACAAAATGTAAAGCAAGAATGGTGTTTCAGTGGATGCATTTCTCAGACTTGTTCATTTATCTTTTTATAAATTATTTTGGTGGCTAATGCATTTTTCGGTGCAAACATAAACCTCAACTTCAGCAGCTTGCTAACGGGCGTGAAATTCAGAGTTCCTGACCTTCTCTGCTACCTTTCTCAGACTCTGTTAGAAAAAAAGCTTGCAGGTAGGCCCAAATAGGGGTCTATACCTTGCTGAATAACAACTGTGGTGGTCTTCAGGCTGGAGATTAAAGTTATTACACAAGTCTGCAGTTTTCATTGTGCATTAGGGTGTTTGGTTAGCATTTAAGAGTTTTGAACTCCTGGTTTTATCTCCCTGAAAAATCACTAATACATTATGACGGCCGGTGCTCATTTCATTTGTGTCTGCTTTCTGTGAGCAGTTCTCATCAGAAATGCTGCAATAAAATTGGTGCCGTGTCACAAATCTCCTAGAATGGAATTAAAGAGGCAAACAGGATTCATGGTAACAAGAACAGTCAGTGTGCATGGAAAACTCAAGAACAGATGAGGAGAAAAATACAGGAGAAGGTAAAGTTTACACGAATGTGAAGAGGTGAGAATAGTTATATAGTAGGCTGAGAGCATGCTGTGCTGTAATTTTACAGTTAGTTATGGATTCCTTAACTGTGCAAGACGAAGCCTATGGCAAATATATGATAAACCTTAACTTTATACTAAATTTAGGTTGAATATTATTTATGTTCTGGCTATATGGTGGAAGACATACATCTTCTACATCCAGGTGATCTCAAACTGGTGTTTGCTCTATAGTCTTCAGCACCATTAAATTCTACTTCACTGTCTGATCTTAATTTCCTTACTATTTTCCCATGAAATGAGATTTATATCACCAAAGTGTTTTTTTGTCTCTCTGCTCTGTAAATTTGCTTTAATAAATTGGATAAAAAGGTACAGCCTCAAGAGTCTTGAGGGACAGATGTGAATGTGTATTGGGGTGAAATGGTGTTACCCATCTGGGATTGAGGAGCCTCAATGCAATTGTATTTAGATGCAAGAGAAAGCATAAGTGAGTGATGCAGTGAATAAACAAGAAATCAAGTGGGTTTTAGCCCCGTTTGATACTTATATCCAGCTTTGTTGGAAAAAGGTATTTCTTTTCCATTCTCTGACATTCGTCATCTTCCAGCAGGCTGAAGGTCTTGGTTTTCCTATTTTAGCCCAAGAAGGCAGTGTATTTATAAAGAATTTATTTTCTAGTCACCTTTTCTTCCATTTAACCTATGTAGCGGTGCTTTAATTCATTAATGGTGTTTTTAAAATAGCAACATAAAGTTCTGTGAAACAACCAACGGGAAAGCTAAGGACAATTATGTGTTCCTGATGTGTGAATATGAGCTTAATGTTATTTTGCTGCCTCTCTCTCCTGTAGAATGTTCAATAAATGCGAGTGTTTGTACAAAATCTGTTCTCAGGGTGGCTGATCTCTAATCTATTAGGCTAGTCTGTTTGTCAATAGACATTAAAGTAGTATTGCTTTAATGACAATATAGTCATCAGACGATTTCTGATGCATTCTAGCTGGATTAAGTTTTAGTGAAATAAAACCTGCTTAAACTGGACAAGGCATAAATTCTTTCAAGTCTGTGTTTGTGGTTAGTATCTCAGCTTGTTCTAGTTCTTATTGTTAAGCATAAAATGTTATTTAAGTATAAAGTATTTCTAGCAAATGACTGACTATTTTTGAGGGGTTTTGTTCATACTATTCCAATTTACAGTATCACCTCATGAGAATTATTCATTGTAGACTCCAGATTTAGGGAAGGAAGTGAGAATTACTTCATTAAAAATATGAGTAATTTGTGCTTCTTTTACCATTATTCTGAAGTATCCTATGACACAGTTTACAAAACATAAATTAAACTGTCACCTGAAGTAAAACTGCAATGAGATGTAATTTTCAGGGTTAATGCAGCTGAAACTTAATGTATTTTGTACTATTTAAAAACTTCCTACCAGTTTCAGTGTAGTTACTTTTAAGGTGTTTTGTTAGTTTCTTGTGCAATGTTTCCCTCAGGAGGGAGCTTACTGCCCCTGCAAAATACCTTTTAACAGTTACAGCAACAAGGTAAAATAAAAAAGATCAATATCTCATTTTAGAAGGGTGTTTCAGCAAATTGGTTTAGAACTGCATCTTGATCGTTCATTTAATTGTCTCTTTTTTAATTTTCCTGTAATATTAGAACGGCCACCTATTCTTTGGCTTATATTAAAATTAGTGGTGTTTAAGCCAGTAGCTGTCTTGGTTTGCAGGTCTAATTTATGCAACACTTAAACAAATTCGAAATTCCAAATACATAGTTTAAGGACAAAAAAAACCATTGCATATTATGATTTTCTTGTTTTGTGTTCTAGGTTGTGTTAAAGATCATTAAACATTACCAAGAAGAAGGCCAGGGGAATGAAGTGGTCCAAGGAGTGCTGCTGGGTCTTGTGGTGGATGACAGACTTGAAATCACAAATTGCTTCCCTTTCCCTCAGCATACAGAAGATGATGCAGACTTTGATGAAGGTAATGGTTACTGTGTTGAAAAACTTCAAAAGAATATAAAATCCATATGTGCAAGAAATGATTTATTTTTTTCCACAGTGGCCAAGAACCTTGTATATGATCAGAGAGTGTTTTTGTTTGACTTGAGGCACCAATGGGTTGCTTGCAGTGCTGTACTGAGTATCCAGCTGAAAGCTTGTCTGTATAAGGAAAGTTGTACAGATAAATACTGTATTATGTGGACACACTTACTTATGTGGACACACTTACTTTGGATTAAGACTGTCCACACAGGAAGTTACGTTAGTCTCCAGTCTATAATTCATACAGACTTTAAAGCTTTTAATGAAAATGGCTTTGTGTGTATGTGTCTGTATGCATACATACACCTATGTACATTGTCAGATATATAGGTTGCCTCTCTGGATTTATTTGTGTTAAGTACTCACTGAAAGCTTGGAGAGCAGAGCTTTGTAAGTTTAATAGGCTCTGGTTAACTTGAAATCTGGGTGATCTTTTCTCCAAGCAAGCTAAAAGTAGCATCAGTGGTTTCTATCTGTCTTGGTGTTTCCCTGCTGATCCTAGTGATGTTTTGTTAATGCCATTAAGTCAGTATAATTGGCTTGATACAGAATGATATAAAATTTATAAAGTAAACTAGAAAGGCTTTCAATTCTAATCTTTGTAATGTAGATATATGTGTATGTTAATGATGCTAGTAGAAATGCTTCTTTGTTAGGGCATAAAGAGAGTTGAACTTCAAGAGGAACTAAAGAGACAATATAGTCAAAATAGTTGTGGTTGGAAGCTTGGTTCTATCTAATTTTGATAATTCAGTTTGAGCAAGATTACTTAATCTTTAAGTATAAACTGCTTTTTCTTGCTTGTAATGAGATTAGATATTATTCAATTAATATCTTATTACAAAAGAATCTTCGGCCGTGCCTTTTAAAAGAGAGAGCATTTTAAGAATTCTTTGCAACTTGGTAAGGTTTCTAAGCCGTTTATTGCTTCTGTTGTGGGATTATACAATTTGCTATATGGAAAAAAAAGAAAAGGCAAAACACAAGGGAATCTGAATTGTCCTATGTTAATATGGTGCTTGAGTCAGAACTGTATTTTATTAAAGCCTAAAAATGTCTTAAAGATTCATTCTTTTCTGGAGCTCCTCAAAGGGTTGGAGTAATGTAAATTTTTAATTGGAGCCCATACTTCAGTTCTTCCTGTAGAAAATGGCTGAATTATTTCCATGTAGCTTATAGGCACGCAAGGAGTGAAATAAATTTTAGTTTCAGAAGTGGATTCAGCTCACCATATGGTGACTACCATGCTGAAACTGTAAGTCTATGATCTGGTATGCAAGGTTCAACTGTTCCTGCTTGGAAGAAACTTCATTCCAAGAAAGAGGCTCTTGTTACTGTCTTTCTTTTTCTCTTTTTAGCAAGTAGGCAATAATCTTATCATTAATAATGTGCAAAAGGCAATGCTTGTGGAGCTTCTCTCACCTGGATGCCGTGCTAGAGGCATGCATCAGTGTCACCGTGATAGTTTCACTTCTGCTATGGCTAGGGTTTGCTCTTCTTTCTGTGCCTTCATCTTCCTTAGTCTTTGCTGTGTGGTTCACAGGGATGTTCTTTCTGTATTTTCCTCAGTGAAATACAGTTAAATAAACTGAACCATTCAGGGAATGCACCACACCTTCATTCTGCTTTCTCTTCACTTAGGGCCTGTTCAGCCCTTTAACCTACGTAGTAGAGGCTAGGGAAGATGAAAACCCAAATAAAATGGCTCTTGAGGTTGTCAGCTTGAGCATTAGATACCTTTTTAGGCTGTATATAGAGTTGTTTTCTGTCTTGCCAATGTGAAAAACAATAATGTTTTATAAATGCTTGTTTGTTTTCCCTGGAGCCATGTTTCCCTATGTGAGCATCCTGCCAGATTTTCAGAAGCTTCTTTTTTCTCTTCTAGATACAGGTATTCCAGTAGAGAAATCTGTCGTTACATGCCGAAACTTTCAAATTCAGGATGTTAAAAACCAAACCAAGCAAGGCATCTCCCTCCCTACAAGACTTGTATGTTATATCAGTATCATAACTGGCACAAATTCAGATCCAGAGATGTGGAAGGAAAGTATAAGGGTGTTGACACTTTAGTGCCTCTGTCACCCAGAATGATGCTTAATGTTGTTGTCATTGGTCAGAAGAACATTGTATTGGCATTTCTTCCTCAGTGTATTCCCCCTCTGCCTTGTCAAAAATTCTGGAATACGAACAATCTTATTGAGATTCCAAGTTTCTGGGCCTACAGAAAGCATTTTGCAGCAGGCTTTGGTCGTACCTGATCTTATGTTAATGCAGGGACTGTTGTATTGGCTGAGAGGCCACACTACCCCAGCTGCCCTTCTCCTGAGGGGAGGAAATGGCGAGCGGCTGTGGTATGGTTGTCTGTTGGCAAACTCCTAATCTGCTGCACTGAGAATTGAATGGGCAGATCCCAAAAGAGCATTTCTTCCATATCATTTTGCAAGAACTCTAGGAACATGTCACCCAAAAATATTCATTTGCCTTGTGATCTCGAGGTGATCATTGTTAAGAGAATTGAGCTTATGTTCCGGAGAGTGTTATTTGAGCAAGCAAACTGTTGGATAATTGACAAGACACATTTAAGCTAATGCTTTCCTTTTTCAAACTGAGCAAATCTAATATAAAACACATTTTTGAGAGTGCTAAGAAAATATCCTTAATTTGAACTTGAACTAGGTATGCATGACATTTAAGAATCAATTTGATAAACATGCATTTCTAACTTGTTAGCAGCAACCATTTCTTCTGATATGCTTAGATATGCTTCTGTTAGGGTGCCATTTTGTCTCTTGCTGCTAATGCCTGAGGTAATACTAAGTTTTGACTACTTACTGCAACAGAATTGCTTCAGAAATTAATTTTTTGATTAAAGAACCCCCCTCCCCCAAACATACCCAGACTTGTTCTTTTAAGGCAAGAACACTTTTTAGTGTACTTTGAATTGGACTATATCTAGAAACTACGGAAAACATGAGAGGTTTTTTTTGGCTTCAAGTAATTCTCGTTACAAATCTGGGAGGATTGTCTACCATTTATGTGAATCCACAGGTGTTTTTCATCTTACAAAGTTTCTCCTGCAGTGTTGTCTTCCTATGATCCTTTTTACAAAGTGTCATTGTTTGGTAAGTTTTTCCTGTCAGGGAAGTCTTAAAACACTTTGGCCTGTTGCAGCATGAGATTTTTGGAGGGGGTGAGAGGGTTCAACATAGCTTTCTGTGTTAGAAATCTGTAGGTGAAGTTTGGTTGATGATGTGTGAGCTAATGGAGGAAAATCACAGAACAGGGGTATGTTGTTGAGTCTTCAGCAAAAGATGCTTCAGCACAAATGTTTTGGGGCTGCACTCTGGGCTTTTGGTCAGGCACTTGTTTTTCACATAACTGTGTTTCCTTATTACTAGTGCACTTAAATCTTCATAGGTATCGAATTTATTTCTCAAAACACAGGTATTTAATTTTAAGGACATACTACA
>JANHGB010064082.1:7861-55431 GCA_026283785.1 Coracopsis vasa | reverse complement strand
GTTACTGGACTGTTCTTATCTCAACCCATGGGAGTTACATTCTTTCGATTCTCCTCCCCATCCCTCCGGGAGCAGGGATAGGAAGGGAGAGGAGTGAGTGAGCGGCTGCGTGGTCCTTGTTGCTGGCTGGACTTAATCCATGACACCATGAGATGCTGTTCTGTTGTCTGAATGAGGGATACAGGCAAGATGTTGACGACACCCTGCATCTCTCCATGGGTTGTATGTAGAGTGATCAGATTTGAGACACTGTGTATCACTGCAGCATCCCTCACCTGCGGATTTGCCCCAGTATCTCATGGCTGTTGGGTAACTTTAGACTAAATGCTAATATGTGAGCAGCACGTGGTTGACTTGCTGCTCCATCAGTTCTGCACTACAGCCAGGCATAAGGTACCATGGCTGCAGCTCAGCATGCAGATGAGATTAGGTCATAGGGTTTATAGCTTATTGCTAGGCTTTAATCTTTATTTTGAACCCTGGCTTAGCATATCTACAAAACAGCTTGACATGCTGGCATCAAGGCCAAAGCTGATAACTGCCAAGTGACAACTGGTGCTTTCTCTATCACAGAGGTAAGGCTTGTCTCTTGTGGGCCTTTCTTCATGACTGAGCTGAGACCATGAATCTAGTTGTGCAGGAACTGAAGACGATCACTAAATGGCCATCACATACTCTGATGGTAAGAACCATTGCTTAGACTGGCTCAAATGCAAATATGTTAAAAGAAAACCTGCATCAGACCAAACTAAATAAAATTCCTACCAAAGCTGAATGTTCCACATGGTCCAGACTTCCACCCCTAGGGCAAAGCTGAGAAGCTAAACAGTGTATGACTGATTTTTAAGTCGGTTACTTAATGCAGTATGATTCTTTTGCTCAGATGCTGTGGTGATGAACATGTTATAAGAGCTGACACAGAATAGAATGAATATGAAAAAATTCAGACATCATGTTGAATTTGCGATTCAGATTGAAGTGCTTTAATAATAAATAGAACACATGTATTATATATGGAGGCTCCTATTGAAATATCTCTAGAGGGCAGCTGAATTTTAGTGCCATAGCTGAATGATAATAGTTTAAGAGGAAATGTAGATTACTGTCATTTCTCTCATAAATTGTGTTGAGCAATAATTATGAGCAATGACAGGGATAAAACAGGGTATATCACAGGAAACTCAACCTCCTGTTAAACTCTGCATTCCTACCTTCAGCCACAGAATCAGATCTTACCCATCTGTTTGGTGAGGGAAGAGTCAAAAATATGCTGCAGGTTACAGGTCCAAAAATCAGAAGGCATATGTCTGAAAGTTTTAAAGGAAAATCTATTGATGCTGGAATTAAAGACTTCAACTGAAGTGACATTGTTCCCAGAAACCCGACATACTCATCCTATAAAAAATACATGAAATAGTGGAAGCTTTCTGGATACTCATTTATGAGCTTAAGAATGATAGGATGCAAGTTGTAATCAAAGGGATTTCTGACACACTTGAGAGGTGGACCAGTGCTAGCCTCATGAAGTTCAACAATGTGAAGTGCAAGGTCCTGCACCTGGGTGAGGGCAATCCCAGGCACAGCTACAGGTTGAGCGGAGAAGAGATTCAGAGCAGCCCTGTGGAGAAGGACCTGGGGATGTTGATTGATGAGAAACTGAACATGAGCTGGCTTCAGTGTGCGCTCGCAGCCCAGAAAGCCAACTGTATCCTGGACTGCATCAGAAGGATTGTGACCAGCAGATCAAAGGTGATCCTGCCCCTCTACTCTGCTCTCGTGAAATCCCACTCAAAGTATTGTGTACAGTTCTGGTGTCCTCAACACAAAAAGGACACGGAACTGTTGGAACAAGTCCAGAGGAGGCCACGAGGATGACCAGGGGACTGGAGCACCTCCTGTATGAAGATAGGCTGAGAAAATTGGGGCTATTCAGCCTGGAGAAGAGAAGGCTGCGTGGAGACTTCATAGCAGCCTTCCAGTATCTGAAGGGGGCCTATAAGGCTGCTGGGGAGGGACTCTTCATCAGGGACTATAGAGTTAAGACAAGGGCTAATGGGTTTAAACTTAAACAGTGGAAGTTTAGATTGGATATAAGGAGGAAGTTTTTTACTGTGAGGGCGGGGAGGCACTGGAATGAGTTGCCCAAAGAAGTGGTAAATGCTCCATCCTTGGCGGTGTTCAAGGTGAGGTTGTACAGAGCCTTGGGTGACGTGATCTAGTGTGAGGCATCCCTGCCCATGTTAGGGGGGTTGGAACTAGATGATCTTAAGGTCCTTTCCAGCCCTAACCATTCTATGTTTCCATGATTCTATGAAAATTGCTTCCTCCTTCATGAGAAGGCAGGGAGAGCTAAACCAGGGGTGTAGTCACAACAACACGTGCCCTGATCCCTTCTGACTCTTCAGATCTCCCTCTGTCCAAAACTCTCTGTACAACTCCTTTCCTGTTACAGAGTGACAGAGGCAGTTTTAATGTGATATGCTCTGTCATCCCCTGGAAATAGCAGGATTTGTAGCAGGGGACATCTGCTACTTAAGAGGGAAAGGGAGAGTTGCTTATGCTGGAGGGCAAGGGCTGCTAGCCTCTTAGCTAACTTTAAAATCTTCTGAGTACAAAATCTCTTTGCTTCTTCCGAGACCTTGTAATTCAGCTCAGGAGCAAGTTAAGTGGCCTTAAGGGCTCTGGGCAGCAGTGTTGCCTCTTCCAGAGATAAAGGTGTATGTTTTCCCCATGGAACATGTAGTAGAGGTTATTTCTCTCTACAGAGAGACAAGAGCATCTTTGTAGGGCATTTTAGTACTGAAACCAAACTCTGGCCCTTTTCTTTCCACACACAGACTTTTCTGATGAAAGAGTACCTGGGTTCCCCCTGCCCAGGAATCGTGTTTAGCCTTGAATATCCCTTCTGCCTTCATGCTGGCAGTGCATTTCCTTCATGCCTCCTGCCTGGGCCATGTTGGTGAATTTGGACTCCTAGAAATGACTGGGATGCTTGCCCAGAGTTCAGTGCTTTTCTACTTTCCTAAATTTACAGCAGAAAGGAGCAAAACTCAGGGAAATGGCAGCTCCACCATCACCCAGACAGTCCCTTAAACAGCAATGAAACAGTTCCAGCTCCTGTGTTCAGTACTCTGCCATGGTGCTAAGCCTTCATGTCCGGATGGGCAAAAGTGGTGATATGGATCCCGTGCTGCATTTCCTTCAGTGTTTCTAAGAAAGACCTAGGCAATGACGTAGGCAACAGCATTCAGACCCAGAAGCAGGGGATCGAAAGGAACCACATTAACTGATTGAATATGAAACAGAAAAAAAGCCAACTTCCTACAGACACTGTGAAGATTTTTATCGTTTCATTTGAAAAAGAAAAGGTGGGAGTTAAAAGCATTAGGCTTGGAAAGCAGACTTTTATAGCTCAGCAGAAGATGTTGACCTCTTGAACCAAGAGACCAGGAGAGAGAGCCTTTATCTGAGAAGAAACCGTAGGGACTTTGTAAGTGAAGTCTTAGCAAGCTACTGGCACGGCCTCTGATAGTTTCTAAAAGTCCTACTAATCTTTGGAAGAAATATTTCTAAGGAGCTTGAAATTTCTTTCAAAATAAAGCAACCGTAGTTCACCGTTAAGCAACAGAGCAGCAGAATAAATTAAACAAAGTCCAAGTAAGCAGGTCAGTAAAGATAACAGCAGTGAGAGTCAGACAAGGCAGAATAAAGCCTGGGTTTCATGTGGCATTTGCATATAACCAGGCTGCAAGGACTCCCGTGCTAGTTGATTGAGGGATAGTCAGCAGTTAGTGGAGCCTAGAGAATGATTCAATTCTCTCCAAAGGAAACCGAGGGCATAATTTAGATGTTATTTACAATGCTTTTAAAGAACCTAGACCTTTCCACGGGGCTGTCAGATATGTCACAGGACCTCAGGTCGCCTGAAGTGTCTGCTGGAGGCAAGGAAGATAGCCAAGGGAATCTCAGATGGCACCAGGAGGCTAAGTTGAAATAGATAAATCCTTCTGAAAAGGTAGCCTGCAGCCTGGGCTCCACTGACTTTTCTTACCAGTTATATTGGGAGCTAAGGCACCCAACTTGCATGTAGACATCTGCATGTATATGCCTATATTTTTTCTGAATATTTCCAGAAAAGCCTGGCTAGGGAAGGGAAGGGATTTGTCCTTACCCAGGAGGCTGCCCATAACCTGAAATATGCATCAGACTTCAGTGTTAATACAGAAAAATACCCCAACAAAACCCCCAAAAGACAGGGAGCTGGAGGTGCACTGTGTTATGCCAGGGCAGAGCGTGTGGGACAGATGGTACTCTGAGCGCACGCTGAAACCACAGACATCTGGGGCATAGGAAGACCAAGAAGCCCCAAGTCATGGAGTTACTTCTTTTAATCAAGCTTCTGCTTCCTCAGCTGGAAGTTATGACTCTCCCAGCCCCAGCCTTCCTCAGTACCAGCTAGTTAAGCTGTTTTATCAGGCATGGCAATGGGCTGTAGGCAGAGTATGAACAGATATGGTGTCTCAGGTGAGAGGTGTAGCCTTCTAGCCAAATGGACGTAATTTGTAACATTGCTAACTCTGGTTTTTGGGTTTGGCTAACCAGATTTGAATGCTTTGGAATGCTGGCTCAGCCCTAGGCTGCTCAGTTGCACAGCCCAGGTAACTTATGCCTTGATTTGCTATATATGTAAAAATAGAGATATTGATTTTGGTCTCCTTTGTAAATTGCTTTAAGGTGTCATGAGAAAAACTTATGTAAAATTCAGGGGGGGAGGGATTGAAATGAGCTAATACCATATAGTTAATGCTGGGCCAAATGCAAAATTACAAAAAAATGGCAAAAAATTGGTGAGCTACTACCTTGTGAGAGCATTGCCAGGAGTCCTCAGCTTCACTATCTTCCAGCTGTCAGCATAGAAACACCTTAGATAATAGCATAACTTCTGTAGCCATTTGATTTAAGAAACCATAAACTGATGTTATTAGAATTTTTTTACATGTGGAAGAATTTGGGCATAAAATTGAGCTTCTTACTAGATCTATAGTTCCTAATTTCACAGCAAGACTATTGGGATCACTTAACAAAGTAAAGTCACGGAAAAAACTCGGTTTTTTTCGTGTCTAGATGGGGAGCCCTCACTCATCTGGGTGCCATTAGGCAGAAGACAGACTGTAATGATAAACATTCCATGTTAAAATTTTATGTTATGAAGAAGGAGTATCACACATCATTATTTATTTCATTGGCAAGTCACAACAAGCCAGCAGGTTTCAAAAGAAAAATCATGGTATCTGGCTAAAAACAAATTAGCTGAGCTTTTCAAAGGTAGTAATTTTCAAGATGGAATCATAACTATAAAACAAAAAAGACAAAACTAGACTTTGTAAAATGAATTACTTTTAACTTCTGAAAAACTCAAGTTATATAGTTATTGTAGCTGACAGAAACTGCTGGTTTCCATGCACACAGAAAGTGCTGTTGGAGAGGTCTCAGACCATAGAAAGCAGCTGGGGTTGTTTCTTGTATAGTTTATACTTGAAAACCAGGGAAAATACACTGGTTTTGAGAATGTACTGAGTCTACATTGGCGTGGCTACAAAGTAAATCTTCCCCTTTGTTACTCTTCAAGCATTCATCATGCTTATGAAGTCCCAGCAAAAATATCTGTCACAAGAAGGAATATGATAGATTGCTGCTGCGGTTTACCAAATTTCAAATCACGTTGTGAACGATGCCGCTGCATTTTAAACCTCCATCAGACTTGGGCAGGTTTCTCATGGCTGACTTATGGTTCTTGAAACATGAGTGTTGCAGAACTGTTCTTCTATGTGACAGAGTATGAGAGAGTTTGCGATTCTTGTTTTGAACTTTCTACCCCTAATTTTTGTATCACTTTTCATCTCACTGTTCAGCTGATCATTATAGTCAAGCATTCCTTTCACCTGTTCCTTCATCTTATTATTTAGCCTTATTCTAAAATCAAAATAATAGTAGTACATAGGTAATAATAGCGTTCACACAGCAATGAAGTTCAACTAATTACAGCCATTTTTCTGTCCCTGTATTTTCAGCAGCCTCTTAAGTTACAATTCATTGCTATCTGTTAGAGAAATTGTTTCCCATTATTGAAGGACATAATTATATTCAATTTCACCAGAATTTAACTGTAAATTTCCAAAGTAAAGGCCTTCATAAATATGTTCCTTTCAAAACCAGAAAACCCCAAAGCAAATTGCCAAGCTTGAACATTCAAAAATGAGCAAGTAAAAGACCTATAATCATCACTTAAATAATACTAGAAGAATAAAAGAGAAAATATAATGTCTAGCACACTTACCAGGACTTTCCTTAGAAGGAGTGGAGAGAGATATGCAGCTCCTGTGAGCAATTTATGGCATCCCTGAGATAGTCTAAGGTAAATGGGATGACCTCATTTCAGATGTCACTTTGTTGAATTTAGAGAGCAGAAATGCGTACCTTAGACCACATGCTTGACTTTTAAATGGTGACAGTTACATGTCCAACCTTATCAACCATCATTAGAGTTAATTACATTCATGGGAAACAGTTCAAAACAGTCAGCCGCTGACTGCTTATGGCAGCAAAGACGTGCAGATATTGCCAAAGAGTTTCTCATGCCCACTGTATGTGACTATTTAATCCTATCATGGGTGTCAATCTATCTGTATTGATGAGATCTTCACACCTTTTGGTGTCTTATTTTCAGCTCCTGCAAAGATCTTACTGGAGCAAAATATCTCTTGTCCTGCTGCACTGGGACATCAGTCTTACCAAGCTGACTGGAAATGAAATATCAATACCTAAGGAGGTATTAAATGTTTTCTAATAAATTTTTCCAAATCATGCTGTCAACGATTGTTTGAAACAAGAAGAGAAAGATGCTTTTGTGGTGGCAGAAGCAGTTTTGTTGTCCAGCACTGAAGTGTAGCTTGAAACAGTGAAATGCTCAGCATAGATTCAGATGCTAGAATTTCCACTGCTTCCTTTACCAGTATTCAGAGATACAGATTTGTTTACCACCATGTAGATATGATGATACAGTATATAGCATTGAATAGGAATCCCATTAGCTGGAGAAGTATATATAACCACATTATTCTCAGAAATGAGCTGCCTTTTGAATATTGTTTTCTGTACCCTTGAGCTAGTGATGAGCAGGTCAACACGAGGATAAGCAAACCTCATTCAAATTCAGGTATCCTGCTTTTATTTCTGTGCATGCTTTCACGATTCTCTTTGAGCTTATGACAGCATCAACACAGCAAAGGAAAGAGGTGCCTTCTGACACTTGCACCCTGCAGCTGCTTGTTCCTGCCCATCTAAAGGCGCTTATTGTGCCTGCAGTGCAGTCTGTGGCCATGCAAACCTTGTCAATCATTTCTGTCCAAAGTCTAGTGGCCTAAGCTGTCCTCTGAGGTGTTTGACTTTGCTGAAGGAATTATCATATATCTTTTCTACTGCCTACTGTTCTGCTGGAATAAAGCATGTGGCAGAGAGGAGTGATAACATCTTAAATCATTGTTGTCTATTGCTATGTGAAGGTAAGTCTAAGCCCTCCGGTTCACTCAGCCAGATATTCAGAATCCATTGATCAGATCCCATCCATTTTAAGGATGTCTTAAAGCTGAGAACTTAAAAATAGTAAATATGTTAATTTCTAATTGTCCCCTAGCTATGTAGGCACTCATGAATTTTCCAGGATTTTTGCTTGCCAGTAGGAAGGCTAGATGATAAAATGGAGACTGTGGTTATTCATATGATTTCAGAAGCAGAAGTTACCAGAAAACAACCAAAATATGAAGACTTAATACCATGTTACAGCAAAGAGAGAGAGTCTCTATATTTACCTATACGTCTTGGTTAATAAATAGTAATTGATGACATGTCAGAGTTTTTATATTGTGAGCTATGTATTTCCTTGCAAGATAGAATTTTAAGTATGGATTCCTGAAATACAGCATTTTGTCACATCTTACATATGCCAAACAGGAAAACTCAGCAGGATATATGTATATTTCCTGAAGTTCATTAAGTTCCAAGGTGATCTGCAAATATTTAACTGTTAGTGGCCTGGTCTTTTTTTGAAGATGCCTCTGAAATGTTTTGGTAAAATTTCTCTTTTTTTCAAGGAGATCTAAAATCTTGAGATTGTGAAAGAACGTTTGTAGATAATTTCTTCTTTCTGTAACAGTGATTTCAGCACTTTGCCTC
Organism: Coracopsis vasa; assembly: GCA_026283785.1. NCBI lineage: Eukaryota > Metazoa > Chordata > Aves > Psittaciformes > Psittacidae > Coracopsis > Coracopsis vasa. The sequence goes on along the minus strand of JANHGB010064082.1, from coordinate 47,199 downwards.
ATGTTGTGCTTTTGTTCAAATTGCAAGTGTCATTGCTCAAGGGTTCAGCTTCCATCTTTTTTTCCTCTCATTTGGAACCATAGCGTCCAAACAGAGTGCTCTCCACCAAGTTATTTATCTTCGCTGCCATCATCAAAATGATTTCTAACAACACAAGAGGTTTCTGATATGCCTCATCTGTCAGAAACAAGATGAGTAACAACCACAGAGTAGTCTCTAGAGAAATGGCTCCAAAAGCCATCATTGAATCTGTTTTTAAATTTAGTATACATATTCATTAAGTGTTGATCCATGGTATTTAATTTAAAGTTTTTCCTATGTTCATAATCAAAGACCCTTTCTTATAAATACAAAATCCTTTCTTTCTCCTTTAACTCAAAACACTGTGCTGGCAGTACTACCATTAGAGAAAAGACTGTCATTGGGGCACGACATCTTGACAGGTAGGTCTTGGAAATGGTGTAGAAAACCAGACTTCAGGCACATAGTTTTCAAGTGCGGGGCTAACCCAGTTTATTAAGATGTGATTTTTTTTCTGAGTGACATATGGACTGGTGAAACTGAGAACAAATGTTTTTTTTTCCCTCATTCTGAAGCACCTTGAATTCATACAGTGTTCTGGGTTTATCAGTATTTAAGCAGAGGAATAGGTAGCATATAATAGACTAATGCAGCTGTTGTTTTGATATGAATATCGTAAAACAAAATATAAATTGTTAATCAGTACCATTCATCCATTTGATGAAAATAACAAGCTAAAATGCCCTTTCTGATGGTGACTGAAAGTAAAAATTATTAACATGAGGGTTATGTCTGGTGTTCAAATGCAGCAATTAAGTTTAGTTAATTGCAAGTACTTTGAAAGGATTTTTCAATTTCAGTCTATATTTTTTGATCTCTTCAGGTCATGCATCATCATTTTCTGTATGGAACTGTATTTTCCCTACTATTTCCTTTTCAACCTTGGATCATTTGTATGACAAGCTGGAAATGTGCATTTGCCAATATGTGACAGAACTTGCGTTAACCAGTGAATGGAAACTGACTGCAGGCCGCCCTTACAGAATGGTACCGATTAATTCTCTGACATTTTTTGAGGAGTAAACCACTTTCTAGTGTTGAAAAGGAAAACTGGCAAAACTAGCCATTATTTGATTAAAGTAAAGCTCCGGGCTGTAGGGCCTCAAAATGCAAATGTGTATTCTGGATCCTAGAAGATGAGTCTAATTAAGATGAGGAAGGAACTTAATATCACCCACATTTTTTCTCTTGAGCAAACTATATTTCCTGATCTGTTTCTGAAGAGCAAACTCTAGGCTGTACAAGGGCGGTATAGCCCTCATCTGAGAGCGTGGATCAGAAAGAGCTCTCCTTATGGATTCGCTTTTATCCACAGCTGCAGAGGAGAAACAGAAACTACAGGTATTAGTTATATCAAAACCAAAGTGTACCAATATGGCAGTTGCTAAACAATGACAATGTTGGGAAGACTTACTTACAGAGTAAACAAGCCATGGAGAGAGAAGAGGAAATAATGTAAGACAAAAAAGGAAGAAGGAAACAAAAAGCTTAACATTATATGGAACTGTGGTAAAGTTCCTGTGGAGTTTGATGAGAGTAGATGGGTTTACCCAGAAACAGACATGGAAGACAGCAGTCTTGAAGATGAAAGGACAATTACTTCAAAATAAAATCAAAAAGACTGAGACAATTAAGAGAAAAAAAAAGGCTACACAGGCAAAACCCCAAGATTTCATCAGGAAAAAAATATCACGTTTCTACTGAAATCTAATTTTCATATGTAAGACCCTGTACTTTCAAAAACTGAAAAGAAAGCTGCTTCTGAATAGTACTAAACAAGTAGCATCCTTATACCTCATAGATCAAGAGTTCTTAATTTCAAACATTTATTTTAGCAGCAAAATTGAAGGGAATGTACTGTGAAAATACCGTTATTTTATTGCTTTTCACAGTTCTCAGCTCTGCTCCTGTGTATGAGGAAATCAAAATCCGCACCTGAAAAGTGTGCAGAATTCTTTATCAGTATAATGTCAATAATAATAACATAATTTTTTTAAATGATATCGATGTGGTAAGATGTAGAAGTGGTTGATTCTGCAGTCTCTATACAATGTTATTTGTAGAAACCGAAGGATAAAAAAGATGATTTGTAGCAGATGCAACATTTCTGTACATTAATTAATAAATCACTTGCTGCAGTGCAGCATAAGGACTTCACTGCTTCATGCATGATGAGATGTGTCAGACCTTTGATATTTTGTCATCATGCCTTGTTCCCATACAAAATTGATTCTTTTGTGGAACTAAATATTGCATGTCAGCTAATAAAACACCATTATATGGTTTCTTCTATGGGTATCAAATGTGTTGCTGCAATTAAAATGTGACCTCATTGGAAGAGTTTATGCAGCCTGGATTTTAATGTCAGGTAGAATGGCAATGCCCAAGGCAGAAAGAATTTTAAATGAAATATAAAAATATATTTTATTTATTCCACGACTATTCTCTGTGCCCAAATCAATGGAGTCCAATAATCTACAGTGATTATTCTTCATTCACTTAATTAACTGGATAGTTAACATAGGTTGCTACCAAAACTTCCCACCAATTCCCAGGGCCAGCTGGCTTTCTTCCAGGAGGCCACTGATTTCTGCTACCTGCAGATATGTTTAGAATTGTGTCCTGGTTTTTTTCCAGAAAAAAAAGTCCATTAGCAGAGAATTGCCTTATTATTCAGTACAGCTGATGTGGTAGGAGAAGACAGGGGGGTTGCTTGGAATGTCATCCTACTGCTTGAGGACCTGCATCATTCAACAGCCTTTGAATCCTGAACCCTTTGAGGTATCAAAACCTTTGTGTTGGACAATGCTGACAGACTTTTACCCCTCTTTTGTATTTTGAAGGTGGCTACAGAAATTCTTAAGACTCTCCAAACCATACACAGAGTAGGGTGCATGATCATTTGAATAAGCACTAAAAATGAATGAGTAATTCATTTTTAGACCCACAGGATGCATGATCATTTGAATAAGCAGTAAAAATGAATGGGTATTTTCCAGATTTTTTTTTCCTCATTTGTGTCTTTTTTACCCCATTCAAAAAAAGAACACTCTGCCTATGTAATGGGGGATACCTATGTTCATCCAGCCCATAAATACATGTCTGATGTGGTGCTGGGAGAGAGGCCATGATATTGGCTGGAGTACCTCCAGAATGGTCTGCATGGCTGTCTTGGCCAAAATTTTTAACCAAAGAAAATCCTCCCAAATTCCATACTGTTAATTTAGACACTGTAGGTGCTTTAGTCAGTGGGAGGTTATACTTGCTGTAACCACCAGTGTTGCCAGACTCTAACTATGCTGAGGATAAATGCTTCAAAAATGAAAACATTTCTCATGGCAAAATAAGGCAATTCAACCAGAACATTGACATGGTTTGCATTCCCGTTCAACAACCTGGCCAGCAGCAGTATGGAATATATCATTAAATTAGATTGGACATGTATCTTTTATGTTTTGCATCATCAGAAATATCTTTCCTTTCTAAAGAAAGAGAACCTTGCACAGAATTTCATAAACTCTTTACAGGCAGACTACATCAACCATAACCTTGCTTCAGATTGTAACAGCAAGATATGAACTAATTTTGTTTCTTTTAACTATACCATATGAAAACATCCTAAATGTGGAAAATATTTCCTTTTAACAGAGAATTGAATGAAATTACTTTAATGAAGAAATGTAATATAATTGCTGTATCTGTTTTATTTTTTTTTCCCTAGAGTGTTAAATATGTTGTCTTGAATGTAATTAGTTGTAACTGAAATGCTTTGATTTGAAATGTTGTTAAATGAACTTACCACCTACCCAAGCTTTTAAAACCAAATAAAATAACCAATCAGTTTAATAATACTTGACATGGAAGGCGTTGGTATTGATCTTTCAAATTCTACTGCCAAAGTAAGTTTTTGGTTCATTGATTTGAAGTGCTTTAAGTAGATAAAATGCAATGTAATTTAAAAAAAAAAAAAGTGATGTCTAGATGAATCTCATGTTATTAAAAACTTTAGGTTTAGTACTTTTACTGAAAGGAAGGAGGCAATCAAGTACTGCTGCAGTGTTTGAAGCAGGTTGCAGGTTGTTAGTGCCAGTTTGCAAATCCAAGCTGGAATACCAGAGGAGAGGTAGTTAAATTTGTGTATGTGATTTGTGTACATTTCTAAATGCTCATGGATCTATTTGAATTGTAAGTTTCTTACTAAGATCCAATTAAAAAAATAAATCCTTCAGTTGAGGCATGCAGTAATTATTTGCAGTGCAAGGATAGAGTTAAAAGTATGGAAAGAAGCCTGTTATGAAGGATTAATGACTTTTTTCTGTCTTCACTGAGTGACTTAAATCCAGTCTGTAGTGTCAGTTTTCCTTAAAGATGGACAGGATTGTAATAAAGCATTTAGGAATGAAGGCACCATCTGTGATGGATGCACTCAGCCCCATAACCAAACTAGCAGTAGTTCTGTATAGGCTCCAAAGGAGGTAAAGCTGTAGCCAGACCAGGAACTGCTCCAGAAAAACCACAAAGGAGCAGAGTGACACAGTGAGCAAAGTGAGCATCAGTGCATATGAGCTTGGAACATTGATCGTGTGATTAACACATGAAGAGTGGGTGCCTTTTCCAAGACTCATTTATCAAGGAACAAAGAAATTTGTGGGTACAAGGAGCCTCATGCATACCTTTCCCATAGTATGCAATTTGACTACCAGCCAACCACTTTATACCATAGATATAACAGCCTATGTGAACTGTCTTTGAGCTCTCCCTGCAAAACAACATGACTGCATGGCAGTGATCTCCCCTTGAGCTGGGGTGCCTCTCAAGGTTGCTTCTCGAGGCAGAGAGATCTTTTACCAACAGATCTTTGGATGAGCCCAGTTTGATTTCTCCCTAACCTGCACCAGGACAGCATGTCAGGTGACTCTCTCCTTGGACAGGGATGCCTCTCAAGGTCTGAGATTCCTTACCTGAGACTAATAATCTTCCTTACCCAAGGTGGAGAGATATCTTAATTGCAACAGATCCTTAGTAAGTGACTGAAGGCATGACTAATCAATACTGATGAAATATTACTAATTCATGTAGTTAATCAATATTAAGTATTACAAACTTTGCATTATATATCTTAAACATAAACTGTCGACCAAATCTGGGACTAAGTCTGAACCCAGCCACACTGAGACTCCTCTCTGAGATGGAGTTTAGAAAGCAAAGGTGTCCATTCTGATCCTCATGACTCAAAAAGAGGGTCTTCCTGACCCTTTTGTTTAGTTTGGTCTCTGTGTAAATTATTCTAGCTCAATTCTAACCAGATTTTCCTTTGAATGTTTCTTTAATGTAGTAGGAGAGTGAACCTTGCTACTGAACTTTGTTAAGTTGCAGTATTACAGCATCATATTAAAATCACTTTTGCTAATACCCTTGATGGTGTTTCTTTAAGTGATCTAAATCACTCATCCATGACAAATTGGCATAGTTGGCAGGATCCTAAATCAGGATCCACAACTCCAGCAAGCTTGGACAATGTAAATGAAGTGAGTAGAAGGAAAATTCAAATTTGCAAGACAGATCAGTACTGCACTGTGTGAATTTTCTACACTGTTATTCCTTCTCCTGGAAATTAAGGTCACCGTCTAACAAGCTGCAATAGTAACTGTTCTGGAGAACTGCAAAGTGAGGCTGCTTGGTTCCGGCCATGTTTTCTGACTCTGAATGAAGTGCTTTTTTCTCCAAGGAGCATCAAACATCAGAAGAGATTTAAAGTTTCTTTTGATGTGTCTGTGCTTCTACAAGCAACCTGGAAAATGATGGGGTTTTTTTCTCTTTGAGACCTTGAGCTGAGGTAGCAGCACCAGGGAGCCAATGTACCAGATCCCAGTCTGGTATGCTAAAACTGCTGCCATAAGGCAACCTGGGGTCCCACTTCTCTCTTGTATTTCAAACCTGCTTCATAATACTTAATAACCTTGCTAAAATAATTGACTCCTTCAGATAGCCATACCTCCCTCTTTTAGCTCCCTCTGTTTTTCTGTGGAAATATGGAGGCTTTTCAGTCAGGCAGCTGTTGTTTTGGTTTGGTTTGGGTTTTCTTTTCATAAAATGTTAAGAAAAAGAGTAGTTTTAATTCTCCCAAAAATTGCAGTGGTGGTGTTATGAAGTGGATGGGATTTAGATAAAGCTATTTAGTTGTCAGTCATTTGTCATTCCAGGGTTGTTTAAGTGTTGTGTTAACTCTTTTGCAACATAAGGTGTGTGACGGTGGAGGGACGGGGCAGTTATGTTGTGCTGAAGTCCTATGGATGTTATTCATAGAATGTAAAAATCAAGATGTAATCACCAGTGCTGAATGGAAACCAACTTTCCTCCATTATAAAATGCAGTAATCAGGACTTTGAATTATTTTTACCTTACATTTTCATAGAATCACATATATGAGCTTTGAAGGGACCTCTGAGGCTTATCTTGTCCAACCCCACGCTCAAGCAGGGCCATCTAATGCTGGTTGCCCAGGACCATCTCCAGACAGTTTCTGAGTTTCTCCAAGGGTGGAGACTCCACAATCTCTGGGCAACCTGTACCAGTGCTCTATCACTCTCAGAGGAAAAAACTGTTTCCTGCTGTTCAGAGGGATCCTGTTGTGTTTCAGTCTGTACCCATTGCCTGTTGTTCTGTCACTGAGCACCACTGAAAAGAGCTTGTCTCTCTCTTCTTTACCCCTCCCTTCAGGTATTTATACACATTGCTAAAAGCCCCCTGAGTCTTTGCTTTTCCAGGCTGAACAGTCTGAGTTCTGTCAGCCCTTCTTCACAGGAGAGATGCTTCAGCACCTTAGTTGTCTTTGTGGTCCTTTGTTGGACTTTCACCACTATGCCTATGTGTCTCTTGTACTGAGGAGCCCAGAACTGGACCCAGCACTCCAGTTTGGTCTCACCAGTGCTGAGTAGAGGGGAATAATCACCTCCCTCAGCCTTCTGGCAGCACTCCTCCTAATGATGCCCATGGCACTGTTAATCACCCTTGCAGGAAGGGCATGTTGCTGACTCATGCTCAGCTTGGTGTCCACCATGACCTCCATGTCCTTTCCTGCAAAGCTGCTTTCCAGCTGGATGGAAAGAAACATATTTTGCAGAAGCCCAGATACTTAGCAAAAACATTTGGCTAGCTTACATTCTTCCAACAGAAAATGCCAACAGCCCTTCTACTGCCTGCTTTCAATGAGAAGCAAAGCCTTGCAGTTGTCTGTGACAGCAGGGCAGAGGGCCATGGACAGCCCTTTCAAGTCTCTGTCCAAGACATTTCCACCAAAACAACATCAATAGCAATTGATTGTTGCAGCCTTTTTCTACTGAGTGAGGATTTCTTCTGGCCTCTTCTGTAATCAGTAACAGCCCTGAGGTCAGGCTGAACATAGGTTTGCTTTTGCTTCTCGCTCATGACTGCCTTAACAATAATCTACTTCCTCAGTACAACCCCTGTGCACTTTCTCTTACCCACATGCTTTCATTTTTACTATACCTCATGGTTGCAGCCTGCATAACTCATAGAAATGCATGTTATTTTGCTTTAGAAACCTTTGAAGATGATAGAAATATCAACCCCCTTTGAAGGCTACTGGTACCACAGACATCTGTCTGTAATATGTAAGATATATTTAAGTCTTTCAGCATCATGACAACCTGTTTGTATTAGTCAGAAAAGTAAAGGAAATAAAGGCTTTTGTTAGTTTTTACTCAACTGGCACTCAGCACACAGTACCTCCTCCTGATAGTATCTCCTCTTACCAGTCCTTCAGAGAATGGGATTTCTTCATTGTGTTTACAACATCCAAAACCAATGCGTGTTGTTGGCACCTAAGAAATGGTACCAAGGCCCACTTGTTTAAATATGTTTAACCACTTGACCTAGGTTTCCAGGTTCTGTCTCCAAGTTCTTGCATGGCACCTTGAATCCCTATACTTGAAAAATCATTTCAAAGCGAGGAAAGTACTACTTCCCACCCTGGTGCTCCATTCTTGGGCAATCCTTAAATGAGAATGGAAAAGCCATGCAGTGAGAACAAAAAAAGAAAGTAAACATGAAGGATTTAAGAAAGAACACATAGCAATATGTAGGTCCAAAGGAAAAATACTGGATACTATGCCCGAACTTCTATAGAGAGCTACAGTTTTTTACCACTGATTTTAGTTGCATTTTGGAAGAACTCTTTGAAAAATAGCTTTTAGCTGCTGGTATATGTTATTCAAACATGCCGAGAATGTGCAAGTCCTTTTGTTCAAGCATCAGGCTCATGTGCAAAATGCTCCCCTCAACACATCTTTTGGAGGCAAAATTCACGTGTTTCTTGCTTTGCCCCCAAACAAATGTTTCTACATGAGTCATAGACTGTGGAACTAGTAACCCTAATTAAAATGCACATCTAAACTGACAATTAACCCTGACTTTTTTAAGCAGCACATGAGATTGTGGGTGGTACTGTCTTATTTGGATAGCACCTTGAAGCCTGGAGGCTTTAAAAGTGTTTTATTTAAGTAATGTCTCATTTATTTTGTAAGAATTACACTCTATTGCTATGATCTTCTTTGGCATAGAAAATATCCAGCATCTGTTTATCAGCCTACAGAAATGCTGTGTAATAAGAATTAAAAAGATATTGTGATCTCACTGAAACCATGGAATGAATCAAGAAAGAACGCCATCAGGAGAAAAAATAGGAAAAAAAGCAACCAGTGGGCTTCCACCTTTCATTTGTACAGTTCTGCAGGTCACCAGTAGACACAGAATCAGAAGAGAAAAAAGCAGTTCATTAGGTTTCCACTCATGATTTGTAGAGGCCTACATCAGCAGGCACAGTGCACTAACACACAGGAACCACCCTGGGTAATCTCAGTGGAGAACAGTATATTACATAAGCTGAAAAAACCCAAATGCATTAGCCAAGATTTTGAGAAGTGACACATTCTTTGGCTGATGAATAGAAGGTATTTTTAAAGTAGGTAGGGCCTGTGAGTTTTCTTTTTCAAAAGCAGATACCAATGAGGGAACACTACTTTCGCCTCTTGGGGCAGCCAGTGACAACCACAGGAGAATGTAGACAATAAATGGCAAGAGATACATTACACAAGCATTTTGAAGTTACGCATCTGCTAAAGTGGTTTTCTGGTTTTATTGTTTACAATAGTTTGATAAATATTTGGTTTTGCATTTGATTAGGATAACAGCACAGGAGAAACATCAGAAGTTTATTAGTTGGGGACGCTAGGTGGGTAAAGCTTGTTACAGTTTAAATGTGTTTGATTACCTCAGATGCATAATGGAAGAGACATTTATAGAACAATAGAAAAATGCTGCTGGTATCTTACAGGTGGGAAAATATTTAGGTATAGAGAAATGCAATACAATTTGAGTTGTGAAAATTATAGCTCTTGCTAATTATAAGAGACAGAAGTTACAAAATATAGTATTAAACCTGATGGGAATAAGAGAAACTTTACTAAAAAATAATATGTTTTTCAAGCTACAGTGTAAGTAAGCACCTTGAAAGCCAGTTCATGTGAACTTGCCTTGAAATACAGCAAAGCGTGAAAGTTAACTGAGCGACAGTTGGGATGAGAGGCTTTCTGAATTTATCTCTTCAGAAAGAACAGAGCATTTGGAAACAAGCACATTGCCATTTATCATTATCAACTGTAATTGAAATTGGGACAACTCAACACTTTGCTCTGAATCTGTGAAAGCTGTGTCATCAAGTATTGGTCTAACACAACAGAGGGCCTTAATGTTCACTGACAAGAAAGCTTTAGAGTATTTAATGCCCTCCCTCGTCAAAACTCTAGGTTATTAAATATGACAGTAGAATATGTATACAGGGGAGAAAGAGCCTCAGCCAGAGATTTTATATCTTTTTAAGTAGTGCATCCCTTGCAAAGGTCTTCCAGGTGCTCTTGTTGTCATTGATACATGTCAATAATTTTATTTAGGGATTGTATATCATCCCAGCAAAAGTCAAGCATATTCAACTCACTGCAAGACGATGATAGAATGTCTAAATTCTAGGCTGCCAAATGTATTTAACTGGTACACATAAAGACCAGTGATTAAAGAAACACAGAGCTACAATTTTTTGTTATTTTTTATTTTTTGTTATTTTTTATTATTCAGGATCTTCAGGTTGAGGTTTTGCATTCGGGTTTGTAGAAGAGGAGTGGCTGCTCTCATCGATATTTCTAACCTGATGTCAGGGACTTGCAGGTGGGTTGGTTACTCGCTGTGAGTCCATAGGATTACAGACTATTTAGCTGGCTTTTGTTTTCTAATAGTTTTCTATTAAATACTCTTCTTTCTTGCTTGTCAGACTCTTCTGTAAATACCAGCATTCAGTTACAACTACAAAGACTGATATAGAAAGAGATCTGTGCATTAATTTCAGCAGATGGTCCTGAAAGCTAAGGATGAAATATCTGAAGAAGAGGCATTTAGTCACGTCAGTCACTAGTCTACAGACAAGGGAAAGAGTTCATGCTTCATGAGGGCATTGCCTTCCATCTAAACACATGGGTTTAAAGTTGGTAGGTTGAGTTGCCCTTTAAGGTGCTTGACTCTTTTCCATCAACTGTATAAGAGATGAGATGACAAGCTTCCATTATGTGTAAGAGCTTCTGATGGCTAAAAATAAGATAATGCACCAGCTGAAATGAGACAATTTCTACATTTGGAGGCCAGAGCTGCTCTTCATATGTTCTCTCCTGGTGAGAGGGGGAGCCTGGACAACCAGCTGTGATGAGGGTGGGGACTTTTCTCAACCAATACTGAAAAAAGATGTGACCTCTGAGGCTTCTTCATCTCAAGAAAAAAGAAACTCCAAAGGTTGGGGCGTACCATCCTGAAAAACTTCAGAAAGATGGGGTGGGTTGTCTTCTGAAGATGTTATCATAAAGAAAAACATCTTCTACAGACAAACTTCTAAATGGCGAAAGTTAATTGAGCTGCATTTTACCAATACAACAGCTCAGATTGAAATGGGTTACTGCTTGGGTGTAGGTGTCACAGTTTTGGCACGGGGGAGCCGCAGGGGTGGCCACTGTGAGAAGAGACCAGTTAATGAGAAAATTCAGAGAATGACTGAATATTTCATTTTCCAAGATAATTCAGAGGGGAAGATTAGAATAATCTATCAGGAGGTGAAATGGCTTTAGCAATACCAAAGTATTTCCAGATGTATGTGCAGAATATGTACAAAGCTATGCTAGTGCATGCAAAACCCCAAGTGACTGTCAGATTTGCATTGCAAGCCAAATAATTTAATTTGGAATGTATTTTATATTCAAAATTCTAATTATCTGAACATTTCACTTGCTCTGAAGAAAAAAAGCAACAGTCATTCCAAAACCTGTATTAAATTAACTGGTCTGTTTGGGTTTGATATGGGGAGACAAAACATTTAATTTCAAATTTCACCTTTTCATGAAAATATAATTACTTTAATTCTTACTTTAAAACAGCTTTTCAATATTGTTTTTCAAAATGTAAAACTGGGATTTTCTATATCAAAGCATTTTTTTTCCTAAATGAAAGGCTGTCAATACTGACATATACTAAAAACATTTGATTGTGAGTGTGAATACTACTTATCCAGGAAAAAAATTCAGACTAAAATATTCTGACTGTCAGAGCATTTATCTCAGGCCATCCCTTACTTTGACTCCTCTTTGCCATCGATGGTGGAGCAGGTTTTCTTTTCAGAAAGAGATGCAGTAGCCTTCTAGGTTGTTGTCACAGCAGTCACCTTCTCTCTAGTCACAATGGTTACATGGCAAAAGCAGTGTTCATCCTTTGTGCTAGCTATTCAGCTGTCCCTATCCCACTTTCTACCTCCATTCAGGCAGGGCTGCATCCTTTTCTCACTGTGAATAAGCAAAATCCCTCACCCTGCCTTTTCTTTAAAGTGTAAAGAAATAATTACTTTTCCTGGTAAGTTATTTTGAGAACATCTTGCAAAGAGTGTTCACCAGTAGCAGTTAGGAGGTATTTAGTGTGTGGGACTGCAACTTAATAGTGGGGTCTTGCAAATGCTATCTGAGAACATAATTTTCAAAGCCTGGGATTCATTAGGTTAGGTACAGTTGTAGCTATACTTCTGCGAGAAGAAAGCAGCTCTGTAGGCATTAGAGTAAAATAGACAAAACCATCTGAATAGGATACACAATATAAGACTCAGCTCAAGAATCTGATTCAAAGGTAAATCAAACCAAAGTCAGGATGCTTTTAAAACAAGCATTTGAGTGTTTCTTTTATATTTTTTGCCATGCCTTCTCATTCCTTGTTTTGGGCCAGGACCGACAGAGTTATTCTGAAGTGCTTCAGCAAGCATATGGTGCTAGTGCTGTTTCCATCATTAACTACACAGGTGGCAGGGAATGGAGTGCTTGCTTGAAAACATTGTGGGAATGGGATTTCTGTTACTTGAAGTGCAAGAGTTTATGACTCAGTCTGTGGATATGCTTCCTTGCCAGCTAATATCTGGATACAGCCAGCAATTGAATATTATAAGTCTGGAGTATCATTTTGACACACATTACCCACTGATTCTCTTCACAATTGGTTATATTTTCACCTGTAAGAGATACCTAACAAAACCAAGCATGCATACTAGAATATTCCAAATGTGGTTTAAAGTGGCTCTGTCATTACAGAGCTGACACATTGCATACACACTGCCAACTTCTTGACAAAAAGAGAGAAACACATAATTTAATACAGCTGTTTTATTGCAAAAAGTATCAACAACAATTCAGCCTTTTTATTTCAGTCCTGTCAATCAAAAATATCCGTTCCACCAGATACGTTAACATGCCCTGGAAGAATGCCTGGTTTTGACAGGCATTCTGAATATGTATGATTTTTTTTTCTCTTTTTTTTTTAATTCTCTCTTTCTTTGACCCATTCACACCTCTACTTGCTCAGAAGACTACAACCCTCCTCATTGACTCCAATGATGAATTCAGAGAAAGCTTTGGACAGCCCTCTAGAACTTTGAAATCTTTGCATGTGAGTGAATAAATTTCAGCTGCACAGCAGACCACTTTTATGTATGAAATCAGGGGGATTTTTTTTAGTTTGAACTTATCAGATACCTACAGCTATTGAATTGTCTTTTAGAAATGCGTTCCTTCTCTCACAAGTGAGATCAGATTTCATTAAAGATGAGATCAGATTTATCGATGCTTCTTGGATTTTACCTGTCCCCACTTACATATTTCTTCTACTAACTCCTTCTGCTTGCTCAGCATTGGCATTTCTGAAAGTTTGATATTAAACTCTTGTATTATAAACCCCTTTTATTTACTGAAACGTGACAAGATGTAGTCTTCACATCAAATTCAGACTGCTCCACTGCCTTTTCCTTTTCCTCTCTTCTTGCTAACAGTCCTGCTCTATTTGTAGCTATTGTACCCCGTAGCTTATGTAAAACAACCCATTTGAAGTTGCGAATGAACTTGTCCTTGGATGTACATTAGACTTCTGTGTCCTGAACAGAAAATGGAAAACTGATGTGGAAATGCACATTACCTGGACCAACAACAGTTAAGTTTTTTACAAGACTTTTATTTCTTCCAAAGACTTTTACTTCTTCCAAATAATAAATTTTTATTTCTTTGCTTGTATATTTTTAAAATAGGAAAAAAAATATCTGTCTGGGGACTACCTGACAATCTGAAGTTTTAGCCAGTGATGCTTCTGTAGCACTAATTCCTGAATTAGTATTATCCTAATGTGATATAGCAAATCCTGACTAGGCTACCTGTCAGCAGGTAAATAACATATTTATGAGACTTATAATCCAATTTATAATTGATAATTATTTTCAAAAAAGAAACCTGAAAAGGGAGTCAGATAAATTTTGAGCTTGCGTTCACTGAATGTTTGTAACTATAAGAAATATTGATTCTTCCTGGTTAACAGGAAGATTTATGTTCTGTTCAGTGAGAATTCATAGGCTGAGATGACCCCCACAATAAATCTTGATGTTCATCTTATTTTACCTAATTTTCTGTGAGATTAATGCAGACAACTTTTAAGGTAAAAAAGATGTTTTGACTCACTGCAAGTTTTTAATGTGTAATATAGGATGAATTAATTCAGAATTAGAAAGAAGCCATTCTGCTTTATGCTGTTTTTCACAGGTTCTGTGACAAAGGAATGAAACAATATGGTGAGCCGAGAGAAAGTGCGCGGTTTTAGCAAGGGCCAATGAATTTTACATCTGCTTCATACAGAGTTGTCCTGATGTGAAATTTGCCATTTCAGCAATGCATTTCAGCATTGACAGCAGTGCTAGAAATATAACCACCATTGCGCTCAGAAGTCTTGTTAGAACCAAATATAGTTCACCAAGTATAGCTGGGGAGGAGTCCAAGAGACTCTCTGGACCCAACAGCTCTATCGAGAACAAGTAGCCAGAACCCTGTTATGTAAAAGATATATTTGAAAAAGGCAGATATTAGACAAAGATGCAACTGGCACTGTAAGCCAGGGAAACAGGTGGGTACATCTCAAAAGAACTGGGAATCCAGGAGCAGGGTTTAAGGCTAAAATATATTCATCTCTTCTCTATAAACTCCCTGTGGTAGGGAGAGCTGTCTTTTTGCAATCTGCAAGATTTCACAGTGGAGAATGTTTTAGGAATGTGTCCATTTCTTTAAAATATTTCACATACGTAATCATGAGCCAGGTAGCTACATGGAAAAATTGAACTGAGGTGAAGATACACAGACAGGGCAATTGTGCCCAAACGGCTTTACAAAACTCCAGCCTAGTAAATCATGAGAGATGAGATCATAAGATCTGTCCCTGAAGTCAGAATTCAGAATCCTCTGGGATCTGGTAGCAGTCTCTCTTGATTGGCTGGGGAGACCCTATCTGTCCATATCAGGACAGACATAGACAACAGTATGCACGTAGGCAACAGGACACATGGTGACCCAGTTTGTGCACAGGCTGGTTTCTCTGCACCATGAATGACTTCAGAAATGATTGCCACTGGGTGGAAGCTTAAGTGCCTGCCTGAGACTTCTCAAGTGTAAGGAAATTGATTCTTAATCATGCACTTAATTCCACTCATCTCGATCATTATTCTAACTCAGCAAAATTACCATGTTTTAATTTATGGAGCTGTGCATAACATTTGTCACTGTCTTGCTATATGCTTCAGAAATATGACACAACAATCTTATTTAGTGGTAATATTTTGAAATCATATTGCACATAAAAATTAACCACGAAGTTTCTATGCTTTTTATTGACATCAATGACCTCTCTTGGAATTTTTTTGCATAAAGATGATGAAAATGTTTCTTAGAACATCTGAACACCAAAGTGCTAGATCTCTTGTTTATTTGCTTTTGAAAGACTTAACAAGACATTGCAAACCCAATAGTTCAAAGAGACAGAAACAAAGTCAATATAAGCAGTTGCATACAAGTTTTGTTCTTTTTCCCTAAATTACAGCCAAACCCTAGAATTTTTAAGAAATTATTTGGTTCCTTAAAATATTTTAAAATTATAGACTGACAGTTGAAAAATCCAAACATTTTTTTTGGCATTTATTTATTTATTTATTTATTTATTTATTTATGTTTAACACAAACATACACCGGAAATACGAAATAAAGAACTGTTTGCTGACTTTCTTTTTCTAGTAATATTCAAGCTGTTAGAACACCTATAGACTTCACTTAGTTTAGGAAGGTCAGAAAGTCATCTTTTTACTCAAAAGAACTTAAGTTCTGGCATTTAAATTTTTCTTTGGATATTTTGTTTCTGTTCCATTCTGTTCATGTTTCATATCTCAACTACTCCACCAACAAACCTGTGTTCATCCTAAAAAGGTGGTACTCTGTTCCATACCCACCATGCTCTAGCAGCATAGCTGTCCTCCAGAGCATCTGAACAGAACTAAGTGACTTACAATTCACTGCAATATGGATGTTTTCACTCAATTCCCAACTGAAAGACAAGTATGCATGTGGTTTTATTTTCTATTTTCTTCTCACTGAGGAAATATGACTGGAGGTTTTTTAACAAGTTGCCATTCTTGCTCAATAAATGTATTTGTTCCTGAAGATCTTTGTTGCGCTGCTACCTGTGCCCTATCAACGTAGCTTTTGTTCTTTACAATAGATGTCTTTTGCCTTTGTGCTGATGACAGTGAAAACATATCTATCAAGCAAAATGATTTCTTTTGCCATTGAATCATCTTTGAATTTATGTCCTTATCATCAATACTTCCATTGACTTCCTTCAGGACTGAGAAAATGAAATGTTCCAGTTCACAGTCTATTGTCTAAAAATAACAACATAAAAAACCATGAAAGTTTTGTCCTAAGCCCTGTTAAGGACTCCTGCCTGGCTTGCAGTTTAATAGAAATTCTAACATGGGACGTCTGGAAGATGAGCTAAATGATACTTTTACGGTAGTAAAAGGCCAGTATTTTGTCTGCTAATATTTGATGAAATAGCAGGTAAAATGTTGGCTTCTTTTGAAACCACTATGTGGATCTACTTCAGAGGGATATCCTAGGGGCTCTGTGTGGGGACGCCCCACAGCCCTGCCAGCACTGGTGGGAGCCCAATGCATCAGCCACCTTTCCCTGCCCTGTGCTCCTATCCACTGGGGCTGGGCACTCTGCAGCTGCTGGCTGCTGCAGGGGAGTTGGAAGATGGAGGGGTGGTAGCTGGCTCTTCCTTCAGAGAAAGGTTTCTGCCATCAGTGTGCAGCAGGACTGTTGGCAAAACACACCCAGTGTCTGAGTAATTCATAAAACCTACTATAACCGATCAGGTGACCAATCCAATGCAAAAGAGAAACATTAAAAGTTGGGAGAAAATGCTTAAAATAGGAAGTATGAACACATGTCTGCATATAGCTAAACAGATGGCATCTCTTTAAGCAGGGCTTATCCATATGGCAAGCTAGTAGATTGAATCTGAATGCTGTACAGGATCCCAGTGGAGCAAACCCCAGATTTTCTGACTCAGAGGCTGTACGCTATGTATCTCATGCTTCAGATGACAACATAAGCAGTTTTATGCAATAAGCTTCTGGTAGTAGGTGTTAATAACAAGAAAGAGAGGGAAAGAGATGAAGAAACATGAACTGATTAGGGAGTTAGGAAACTTTCTGAGTAAGGGTTTGAATAAATAGAAAAGAAAAAGAAGAAAAAAGAGACATTCGAACCCCAGTAAATCAGCTTTCACAGCTAGCCAAATTTAATAGCTGACTAAGAGGAAATTGCAATTACTGCAGCTGCCCAAATACCTAGCAATAACTCATTCACTGAAGAGGCCTGTTCCTTTAGCACTGATGAACATTAGAGTCCTTTAGTACCCAAAAGTCCATGTCAGTCTAGGGGAAGGCTGCTGAGGACACAAAATTGTTCTAATATGGTAAGAAGATCATCCAGGTACAGATTTCTGAATCAGAATAAGCACATCCCTCACCTTTTCATCCCCTGCAGGAGCTTAAGCATTCAGCTCATGTGCTAGTTATTGCTCCTGAGCTGCACGCTCTTTTCAACAGAGATACTCCAGGCACAAAGGAAAGGTTGTAGCTGAGAATGTATTACCTGCTGTGGCACAGGGATTACACTGCTTGCACAGGAGGAAGCCTGCCCGGAAGTATCACGGTACAGGAGAACTAGGAAGAAACCAATTTTATCTATTAAGAAAACTCAAAAGATAGTTACGCCATGAATTTCAAATCAGAATATATCCATACCCTTTGAAAAGAAGCATAGTGAGGCTATGATGTTTGAAAACACAGAAATTGGATGTATCAATATGAAATGTCTTTATTTTATGGAAGTTTAATTGCAAGAGGCTGCTGACAAGTTCAGTAAATCTTATTTACTTGTTGGCATATGAAGTGCGGAAAAATATTTCACTTTTAAAAAATACAACAAAACCAAAGAAAATATAATAATAGAAAGAACCAAGTTTAAATGTTTCTTAGCTAAATAAGTATGTGTATGTGCACATTTGGTTGAATGGTTAATTAAATATAGTCTATGTATTAACATTTCTGTGGATATCCACATTTTCAATTCAGTTTAACAAACCCTTGATGATCTCTTTTACAGACAATGCTATCTTTGGAAACAGGAAAAGGGAAATGGTTGAGTATGACATTCAAGAGCTTCTGGGGAAAAAAAACAACATTCCTGTGCTCACCTGCAAAAACATAGGAAAGATTTAGTAAACTGATGTGCTTTTACTGCTACATGCCATAACTGATTGAACCAGTTAAAGTAACACTGGAATACCAAACAAGCTGAGAACCAACAGAACTTTATTTTCAGGCTGATGCGAAACATGATGTCTGACCACGTTTCTAATTTCCAGCCATCCTGTGCTGCAGGAAGACCTGAATGCAGGAAGACCTGAAGTGTATAGCCACACCTGTACACTGTCCTGCAGAATTCAGTGGCACCTTGAGGGCAATAAGATGTCTATGCAACTCATAGCGCAAGAAAATAATCAAGGCCTGCCTTCAGAACATTATTTTTTTTAATGAGTCCCGTATAAGACTAGCATGCATGCAGTGGATGACATTTCAGATGTTTACCATCTAGGTACCAAATCCCACAAGGTCTGATGAATTTCAGGTTCCAGCTACCCCAATATTTACAGTTCTTCCCAAATATTTCATTTTGGGGGGGTATAATTTTGTGTTCTGTAGCAAGAATGGGTGCTATTGCTAACTATTAACTACCAAGAATTACTGCTAGTAGTCATCAGTATACTGTTAAATTTTTCCCTATTTTTTCTTCTTTGCCAGACATAGAAAGCATTTTTGACCCTTCAATCCAGAAGATGAGGCTCAGGAAACCATTTAACACTTCAGCACAAGGAAGGTTGAGGACTGACAGTTCTTCCCTTTCCTCATTTATTATCTACAGAAAGAAGATGCAAACTTGTGAATGTATATCAGGGTGGTGAGTCATGCTGATTAGCAGATATTTAGCCAGGCTTATTTACTCAACCTTAATGCTTGTCACATGTCATGCAACAAACTGCACTGTGCTTTACAAATGATTTGACATCATGGAAGTAATTATTCCAAAATGATTCTGATAGATTAAAAAAAATTAAAAATAAGGCAATTTGGCCCTAAACCCAACATTCTCTAATAAGAATGTTTCTGGGTCTGCAAATCCATAGTCATGTTTTATTTATAGCCTGGCCTATGATTCATCATTAGAGTTTCTTTCAGATTTTGGAACAAAAATTGTTCTTCCATGCACGAGTGTTTTCAGATAACCACAGCTGCTCCTCACTAGCTGCTGTTTCAATAGCAGAAGCCTAACACTAGCATTCTTATGCATCTTCACTCCTATCTGCTCACATTCAAACCCTTTTCACCACACACAATCAATCCCATTGTAAGAGCTTTCAGCAGCAGCCACTGCAGCCGTTATTTTGCTTGTCAGCAAACCCCCTTTTCGTTCCAAGGAGGAACAGCTGATGGGATGAAACTTTGCTGCTGGCTAGAAATCTTTGAAAGGATGGTGCTGCCCAAGCTCTGCTCTCATCTTCTCCCACAAAAACACTGCCTGTGCCAAAAAGCCTCTGAAACGTTTTAAGGCAACTGACAGAAGCTCAGCTGGGTAGGCAGGAAAGGAAGCAGGATACTACCTAGCCCTTCTGCTGCTCTGGCATCAAGGGCTACAATTCAGATTTTTCCGTGTATGGCTTGCTGGGTGATAAAAGGAGGAATGGTCTGAAGTGATTTGTCATTGAGAAAATTATTTTTGGAGGTTTTGCAGTTAACGTTTCTGCTCTCTTGTTTTAAGAGCTTCTCTGCAAATAGAAAGGCTGTTTAAGAAACAGAGCTTGAGCTAAACTTTTCTGGTAATCCTGTCCCCATATAAATTTTGGTCACCTCTGCACAGACATATCTCTCTTTATACCTAATAAGTTTTGAGCCCTCTCGGCTGCAGGATTACTGTTTAGCAACAGATGCTTCTTCTGTTTCAGATACCATACTAGGTTATCACTATCTTCGCATTTGCTCTTTCAGGACTTGATGAGACTTGAATTGAGAGAGACCAAAGGCTGCACCTGAGTTAACAACCAACTCACTGAATCCAGCATCACTTACTGAGCACCTCTGCAGACAGTGCTGAAGAAATGACACTACAACTCCACACACATGCCTGGCATAACAATACTAAATGGAACTGTTTTGCTTTCTCCCCTTTGTTCATCTCTGCGTTGGAGATGGGTATGAATAAAACTTTGATCGATGCTGGTGGCAATGCAGAGGTGGATGATCAGCACAGCAGCGCTTGCTACACTTAGAGAGCTTTGTAAGTGGAAAACAACTGAAGCTTTGTCACTGTAATCAGCATGTCTTGGGAACTTGTAGGCAGAGTTTGTAATCTTGGCCTAAGGTTGAGGAAATGAATGCTCTTGTCACTTATCCTGCTGGCAGTTTACTGCTGTCTGGTAGCTTTGAGAAAGAAGAAAATGCTGTAGGGAGTAGCTAAGTGGATGACTCTTGACTCTGTAAACAGAAAAGGAAAAATTTAGGCCTTTGAGGAGTCCTGTAGCTTCAGTATAAGGAATCTGCAGGTATGCTATCAGTTTCATCCGTGTGGGCAGCCAGAAGTCTTGTTCTGTTATATTCCCTCTTTTATTGTGATTATATGGACTGACAGTGAAACTGTCTCATACTGTGCAAGTGTTTTGTCTAGTTCCTATAAAAAATAGTATGAACACCTATCAAAGCAGAATGATTTCACATGAATTCTGCTTTTTTCATTAAGAACTATGATTGTACACATTCACTAAATATATATTTGAACAAAAGCCAACAGTTGTCAAAAATAAAAAACATTTTTCCATGAGAAGAGGAATCACAAAAGCAATGCTCATCCCAGGATCTGTTTTCTGCTGTTAGTAATCCTGTATTCAATGTGTTTGAGAAACAGTTGCATGTTCCTTCCTAATTGTTCTCTATGTCCTCATTGCAAAAAAAAGAGCGGAACAGTGATACTTCTTCCAGTTTGATTTCAGCATAAATTGTTTGTGTACGATTTTACTTCCTGTGCCAAATTTTTATGGAGATTATCTCTTGAATATGTTAAGCAGAGAGGTCAGAGCTCTCTCTATTTGTTAAACAAATTAGTGTCAGACATCCTGA
Organism: Coracopsis vasa; assembly: GCA_026283785.1. Taxonomy (NCBI): domain Eukaryota; kingdom Metazoa; phylum Chordata; class Aves; order Psittaciformes; family Psittacidae; genus Coracopsis; species Coracopsis vasa. The sequence continues at coordinate 25,925 of JANHGB010064082.1, read as the reverse complement.
ACAGTTCCAAGGAAGAAAACATGTGAAAGGCAGTGAGGGAGAGAGGCAATTAGGAAAACTTAATGAAAAGTATTTTGTATATCAAAAATAATAGAGTTGTTAATAAAAATCTTAACTTTGCCAAAACGCTCCATGAAGAGGAATTAACTTTAATTTAAAATGTAAACTTATCTCTGACTGTCCCAGCACAGAAAACATGTTAACTACTTCTTTAAAATGTGAACCTGCTAACGAGTAACTGTGAAACTACCAAGAATCCTCAGCCTCTGTTCAGTTTGGGTAAAGATCCATGTGTATTTGGATATATAGCTGAAATGGGTCTTTGCCTGGTTTGTCCCACTAATTCTCTTCTGTGTTTCCATTTCACAAGACAGCTCTTGGGCTATCCTACTTCTTAGAATGGGCAATGTACAGATTTAACATACAGATCATCTCCCTCCTTCAATGCCCAGCTCACCTCTCACACACGCAGCTCTTCTCCTCTGGATACACGCATAACTTGCACTACTGCTATTGCTTGACCGAGCATATATCCTAGGCTCCATGAAAGGCTCTAATCAGCATTCAGTTTACAAAGATGAGCAGGGCTTTACATCCAGGGTAGCCTCTGCCTTCAAATTTAAGACTTTTAAAGACATTTAGGCAGAGAGTGTAGCCTTCATGCTCATTGCATAAGGAAGCCCTACAGTAATTTTAAACTTAATGAAAAAGAGGGATGGATGATGAAATGGAGAACAGTCCAATATGAAGAAGTGGAAATCTATTTGAGAAAGAGGAAGAAGGTGCAGAATCTAGAGATAAAGAATTGCTGATTGATTAGCCATCATGGGAGGAAAAAGAGGAAAAAAAAAAAGGAAAAAAAGAAAAAAAGAGAGAAAAAAAAAGAAGTAGCAGTCCCTGCAGAGGGAATAGCAAATTTGAAATAAGAAGAAAGACCAAAGAAAAAAAGTATAATGCTTCTGATTGCTCTTTTGGTGATGGGTGTTCTTTTATTAAAGGCATCAATGCAATGTTTACTTATCAAGCAGCTGTGGTGGTGTAAAACCTTACTGCCTGGTGGATGCCTGTTACCATATTCTATGAGAAGTTACCCAGCAAAACAGAGAGAATAGCAATGGGCACCTCCTTTCCCCTTTGGCTGTGGTCACTGCAGCCTGTGTTTGATTGCCAGTGATGATAAGCTTAAGCTTAGCTGCCTGACTTTTCCCTAAAGCTGATAGAATCCATGCACACAGTAACTAAAACAAAAATGGCTCATGCACAGTCAACAAAAGAGACAAAAGTGTTCTTGCACTGTCACAGCTCGCTCCCAAATGCCACAGCAGCTCAGAGGTTTTTGAGGGAGTTTTGTGTCTGTTAGGTCAGGTGAAGTGTTCAAGCCAAATAAATAATCTGCTTCTTCACTGGGACCAGTTTTTAGGAAGTTGCCATACTTTATATTAATTTATTAAGGAAAAAAATATCAAGAAAAGGAGTGAATTTTTATCCTCTATGAAGCACAGGAGATACAAATGAAAATTTTACTGCAGCACAGCGGATTCCTTTAATGCAGTGTATTTAATGATGGGGTTTTAAGCAAGCTGGTCTAGTGAAAGGTGTTCCTGCCTGTGGCAGGAGATTGGAACTAGATAATCTTTAAGGCCCTTTCTAACACAAACCATTCTACCATTCCATGAAACCTTTATCAGGGTCTTTATATGAAATCTCTGAAAAGCTGTGGAGGTGATGAAATGGGCCTCAACAATTCAGTTGGATTATTGTGTTAAAACTATTCTCCCAAGTATAACATAATTAAGTTACCAGAGAAAAAAAAATAAAAGAATAATTAGACCAAGCACATGCATTACAGTACATTTAGTATCATAGCTTCTGGAAAAAAAATCATAATGATACAATTCCTTTTTGAAAGCTAATGGATATGCTTCCACTGCCTAGAGCTCTGGTCAAACTTCTATTCTCCAGAAAAGAAAATAAAACTTTCTGAAATTAAACCTGGGGAAATGAAACCTTTGCATGCTGGATTTTTGTTTCATTAATATGACCAGTGTATATGGTTAAGTTTATTTCTAATGCACTGATTTGGAAGCTACAGCTATTTTAAGAAGCAAGCAAAAAGGTATTTGTCTTTTGAGAATAAAAATATAATCTCACCATTTGTTCATAATATTATTATTTTCCCCAAAATTTAGCTGAAAGTTATGGAAAAATAATTCATATATAATATTAGGGCCAAAATTTTCAAATTTGAGCATCTAAAATTAGGTTACTAACTCCATATTTAAATAGCTAAATATAGGTAGCCTGTTTTTCAGAGCTGAGCAATCCCAGCTGCCACTGAAATCAGTGGGAGCTTTGGGTAAATACCAGATTGCCTATTTAGCATCATTATCATGTAAAGACTAAATAGGGATTGAGACATTTTAGCCAATGTTATTAATAAAGGTTATTGTGGTAGGACTGGGAATTGTATAAGTGTAGAGCAAACTCTCAGAGGCCAAAGTTCACCCAGGTTGCCGCTCATGTAGGCACAAAATCTTCCTGAGCCCATTACCTAAAAAACACTGCACCAAACACCGCTGTTGTCTAAAGGCTTTCCCTGATGTATAGGCTTAATCTAACCTTTTTCATCTTCTCATTCTTGACCTGTCAATGCAAAGTGGCTATTTCACTCCGTATCGCATTCCTGATGCTCACTCTCAAGCACCACCATCCACCTGTGCACAGGTACCACCATCTTATCCCAGCCTGCTGCTAGGGGGCCAGGAGGTGCAGCCTTTCAACACTCCCCAGCTGTGGCTGCTGCCTGCCTCTTGCACATTGCCAGACTTGGGAAGCCCTGGCATGTAGCTCTATGAACCTTCTGGCTGCAGCATCTTCCCTCTCAGGAAGCCCCCAGATGTGCCATGACTCTGTGTAAGGGTAGTTGGGACTCACAGCTTGCATTTCTTCCATGCAAGGTGGTACAAGATGATAGCCCAGCTCCTGTGCTGCCTGTACACCCCAGAACAAAAAGAGGCTTTCTTGTATGGGCACTGCACTTTGGGTTTGTATTTTCTGAAGCAGCACTGCCCTGCGTTGTTTGCTCTTCATAATCTCCTCAAGGCTCTTTCCTACGATAAGAGTTGTGTAATGTTTATCTTTACCTCACAAGCCTCCAAAGGCTTTCTGAGCTTTCTGCAGAGCCCAGAAGGAGCAGGTACCCAGCTGCAGGCCTTGCTCTCTCCCTGTCTGCTGAGCCCCTGAGCAGTGACTGGGTACTGTTGATTATGAAATGAAACAAAAGAGAAGCAGGTTCCATTGAACATGCAATTGATGCAGAGATCAAAGCAGAAGTGAACTAAACAGAATGTAATAGAGAACAGTTCGAGGAATCAAGCAGATGCCTTTTTTCCCTACCTTGTGGTGCAAGATGCAGAGGAAAGCCTCAAGTTACTGAAGTCAATATCCAGCCTGACAGGAGCCAGGAGTTCACCTCCAAAGTTTTAATCCCTGTTTTATGTCAGAACTGTTGCATTCCTCATGTGTTTTTTTCTCTCATTCCACAATATTTTCACAGCCAAGGGAACTCTGTTTTTAAACACAGTTCCCAATCTTTCCTGGGAGTAAAATGGATCTTCTGTGTGTAAGCCCTGCTTTTATCAGGCTTGTGACCATCAAGAGTTATATTTCTATTTAGCTTCTGGAAGCTCATTTAGTTGTCATGATCTCATTTGAGGCTATGACTACATCTGACAAAATGCAATTTATGCTATAAGTTGCTAATGTTCTTTTTGATACTTTATAATTTCACCAGGTGTTAGAAGTTTGTGTTCAAATCTTCCATGTAAAATGTCTGTCTTGTTATTTTTCCCCTTTGGCAAAAGGTCAGAGAAGCACTGTTAATATTTCATGCGGGAAGAAATTACAAAAAATATTTATTTTTTTCATGTTAAGAAAAAAAATAATTAAGTTGTCATCCATCTAACTGAGAAATTTAAATGCCTCCATGCCTGGGAGTAAGTAATTCTTGGGGGAAGTGGGGAGAAGAAAGAATCTTCTTTTTTTTCATATCAGTGTAATTTTCTGTATTTAAAGTAAGTGAAGTTTGTACTTAAATCAGTGGACAAATTACTGTCCTTAAAGACATCAACCACTAAGAAAGGAGAACTGAATGTTTTCAAATGCATTTACAAGCACTGCACTGTGAATATTGATGGACAAACATAAGGACATTAGGTTTTCTGAAATGTCTGTGTGAATTATAAGCCTGAGCATCACTGCATTTGAATGATGGCTTGGGAAGCCTGCCCAGGGCATGAAGCAGTGCTGGGCAGTCACCCTCAAGCAAGCACCAGGCAGGGTGCCTTGGGTGGGAGCTTGCACCGCTGCACTGAGCCTTGGTGCAGTGCCATGCTCAGGGGATGACACTGTCCCCAGGGACTGAGGTTCTTCTTCTCCATGGAGCTGCCCTGTTAGGAATGCATTTATCGCATCAACTTCATCTTGTTAAGGGTGACATGACTACATGCCACAGTGAATTGCTCAGGACAGACATGTCCATATGTTCCTGGGTTTACAATGAGGTATTTAGACTAAATGAAGACAAGTAGGTTATGGGATTATCAAAATCATCTAATCATCTACTAACATCCCAGAATCATAGAATCAGTCACATTGGAAAAGAGCTTTAAGATCATCAAGTTCAACTGCCAAGTCCACCACTAATCCATGTCACATGCCTTGTCTACATTTTAACACATAATCACTCATTCCCAGCTCCTTTGCAATGCGAGTGTGCTCTCTTCAAACACAGAGAATGAGTGACTGAACAATGGAGCTGAATAGGCTTTCTCTTACACCTGGATCCTTACAAGCCATGGATGAGGAAGAGACCATACTTGGTCATACATACGACCAAGAGTTCTTCACAGTTGGCCCTGAGGTAATTTGAGGGGATTTTCCTACAGAAAAACAACACAGTCTGGAATGAAACGGATTGAAGATAGGAAGGGAGGGACAACTTCAGGAAGTGTTTAATGAGATACTCAGAAGAAAGGTCTGGAAGAAAGACAATAGGGAGTAGATAAAAGAGGAACAGATAGAAAGTTATAGCAATAGTAAACAATTAAAGCTTGCATACACTTCGGTAAGAAAAACTTGAGCCTGAGAATACTGACTGGGATGGTGATGGCAAGCAATGTCTCACTTTGCATGGAGACTGATTTTGTGCAGTATGTAATAACAAACACATTCCTAATCGTATCATACCTAAGCATAATCATTTTGTCATGGTGTCCTGTAATTGAAGACAGCTGTCTATATGAGAAATAAAACTTGATGTGTGGTAAGTGAGGCTGTCTTCTGAAACCTTGGGGTATAAACATCAGGCATATCTTGCAAGCCTGTGTGGGTCTTCCTTCTCTTCATGGAAAAGAGTGGCAGTGGCTTTGCTTCGGTTTTGAAAACTGAGGCAAGTTGAAGCCTCTCCCTTAAAATGTGGGAAAGGGTATATACAGTAAGTTGCTCACACAGCTGCATCTCCTTATTCCTGAGCCACAGTTAGACCTGTGTATGCACAACAAACAGCATTGTATTACTTGCTGCTCTCACCAGTGAAATTTCTAGAACAAGAGTTAATCCAGCTTGCTGCTGGATATCAGAGAGTTTCTCCACACCTGAAGGTGCTTCAAATCAGAGGAGCATTACTCAGAAAGTAATTCAAGTTTGCATGTAAAAATTTATCCTGGAAAACAATATGTCCATGCCCAGGAAGACAACGCCCTGAGGAAGACTTGCAGGAGGTTTCTGTTTCAGGAGGTTTGTTTTGCTGGAGAAGAAGCCCCAGGACCAGAGAGCAAGGAGGAAGAACCAGGCTCTATCTGCAGTAGAAAGGCTGCTGCTTGGCCAGTGCTATCATCCTGACAGTGACATGCTCTCCTAAGCTACTACTTTTCAATACCCTGGTGTGTGGCTGAGAGTGAAGCCACATGAATTCTTCCATAACACACCCTTCTTTGAGGTCATAGCCTTGACCTGGGACATTCAATAGGAACCAGTGACTTTGGATGTGATAACTACAGAAAAGCATCTGCTTTTTACCTTCTTCCTCCCTAGAAGTGCTTGCACTGTGCTGAATTAAAATCCACCTTCTCCTTTAAGAAAAGATTTACCCTTTTTTGAAAATGTCTTTTTTTTTTTTTAATTTGGTTATGAATACCTTCAACCTACTTCTATGCAAGGCTTTTCAAAAGTAGATGAATACAGTGGAATATCAGGTATACTTTTTAATTATGGAGGAAAAATCCCAAACCTCTTAGTCTTTCTTCTGCTGCTTCTGTACCACCATCCAGTTTGATGTGCAGGCCATAATGACCTATACTGTCTATATGATCCGTTCCTCTTTTCTGATTGCAGCTGCCCCTTCCCCTTCATGGAACTAACATTTAATGCTGAATTGACATAAAAATGTATAACAATTGGAAAAGTCAAATTACTCTAAAAAAAGATGCAAGTGTTGTGAGTCAAGAAGTAATTTCTATATCTCAGCTAATTTCATTCTTTCCAAATGGCAGGAAAGCTTTGCAGTTCATTGTGTAGGTAAATGTGTTTGGGCATTCTAGAAGAATGGATTCGATTATCAGATATTCAGAGGTGAATTGTTTTCCTGTTATTTCTAATGGCGATAATAGAGATCATATTTTGATACTGTAAAATTATGAGAAAATGCCTCGTCTGATGAGAATTACTCTCTATTATTTTCATTGACAATATTCCCATCATGGCTGCTTCTTTATTGTCTTCCCCTCATACTTCTTCACTATTTCTTACAAAAATGAGCCAAACTAAAGTTTCTGCCTCTTGCCATCCTTTTGCAGCCTCACCATTCATTCCCCCTTCCCTGTCACTGCCTGTCTCCAGTTCTGAGGACTGAAGACTATTATCTGACTCTCATTCCTTCAGTCCCTGCTATCTCAAGTTTCCTTTCCTCCTTTATTTCTGTTCTCATTATCTCAGCCTCACCTTCAACTCTGTTGGCTCCTGTCCCACTGCCTGTGAGCATGCTCTTGCATATTCTACATCAAAATAAGGCTTCTTTATTCAACTTGCCCACTTACAATTCTATCTCCTTCCTCACCTTTGTTTTCAGATCCCGAGGGCCAAGATCCAAAGATCTATTTAGGCTCTTGACTTGTCCTTGAGAACCTAAAAGTATTCCAAATGCAGTCGTGCCTCAGTTTTCCTTCCTTAGTTCTCATGATGCCCTTTTAAATGTCTGTTGCACCTTCCCTGCTCTTCAGTGACAGCTGAATTTGTTTTCTGGGAAAAAACATTTATATGTTTTGGTTCTTTATGGAAGTGGTATTGTAGCAGCTGAGCAGGTTGTACTTGAGCTCCTACAGCCCCAGCATTGCTCCCCTAATGGTGGTTACTTCCAATGTGGAGCTGAGAGGAAACTTCTCACTAAGTCCATCTTGGACCAGTCAACAGAAATTAGTTAACAAGAATAAAGGAGAAATTAAGAGCAATTCCCACATTCATTATGTTCTCTCTCCATCAACAAGGAATCTTCCTATATTTTAACAAGACAATAATATTATGGCCTATTCAACCCTGTGATTCTGCAGCCAGCTAGACTCCTTAGGACAATGACATACATGACTCATTCACAGTAAGCATGTTTTAGGGTTATTAATAAGCTTTGTTGTGCGAATACAGTGCCCAGACCACAGAAGAGACAGGAGCAGCTTGACACATAGAACAGAGGCTGATGGAAGGAACTCTGTCAGCAAGCATGGAAAGAAAGATATTCCTGCACCAGGGGTTTTGTGTTGTACAGGTAGAGACATTGAACCACTTGAAAGCTGCAACACAAGTTGCAGAGAATCCATAGAAAGGACCTGGGTGTTGCAACATGAATATCACAGCATCTTTTGGCTTTGTAGCCACCTAGCATGACCCACAGTATAGAACTTAGAAACCCAACTGTAAGGGTTGAACTGGGATTCACAAAATATAGCTGCTGGAGAAGGAAACTGGGAAGTGCTATGGAGATGTCAGAGCATGTGAATTCTTTCCCTGCTCTTTAGCTTTTCAAGTCACAAGCACTTGCATAAAATTATCTAGTTTTCTTCATTCCTTTGGGACTAATGGTGCTGAACTGTTTGCTGGCTTAAAAAACCAAAAATTAAAGTCCTCTGTTTTAAAAAATGGACAAGGGACTAGTTTTTCTTCTGAAAACTGGCTGGGAGGAACAGTAAGACACTTAGGAATACCAAGTAATCGGTGTTTTCCTTAACAGCTCCCTGGTGGACTCATGTGCTTCTGGCTTGTCCGAGGCTGGCAGAGGTGTTATAAAGATCTAACTTCTGTGTCTAGATGACTGAGATTAGCCAGCCAAGGTCCCTTGTTTGGATTCAGCTCACAGGTGTTATCCTCTTAGTTGTGCTTGACAGTATCTTAAGTTTCTTAGCTTTGCATACAACTGGTAAATAGCCTGTAACAAATTATGAAAGGACACATAAACCAGAGCAAAACTACATAATGGTTATTGTTCTTGGTATATTCCTACAGTCAGTAGGGATCTGACATTTTTATGTTGGGTTTCAGGAGCTAGAACATCCCCAGTATTGCTTCCCAGTGCTTGATCTTTGTGATGCTCTGCACAGAGGCTAGCAGTGAATCTGTACATTTATAGCATCCTCTAAGTTGACGTTGTTAGTACAAAGCCTAGTTTGAGCGTTTTATCTTTGACTTCATAGCTGGTTGGAAATGACTTTGTGTACAAGTGGGGAAATAAAAAACACTCATTGCATTAATACTTCACATGCAGTGGTTGATTGATTGTCATATTTTGGAACCCTTTTATGTTTTAGGGGAATGGAAAGCTGTGCTAGCTTCATTCGGTAGACCGTAAAAGTATCTTCCTCTTATAGAAATGAAACATACTAACAGATAACATTCTAAGTGATGTCAACAGTTACATTTTCCTTTTAATAATTTAGAATGCATAATATGATTTGTTCAGCTAGATCACTTACTGCCTGCATATCATCACCTACAGAACAACAAAATTTATTAATGCAACAGAAGAATGTAACATATAATTAAGTTCTTAAAAATGCCATTATAATATCACTAGGTTCAGCTGACTATGAAAGTGTGAATATATTTGGACTTTTTCCTGTTAAATGCATGTTCATTAACTAAAGTCCAGCGGTGTACAGAGTAGAGGTGGAAGAAGGCAGATCCCATGGTGATGTGATGTAAGATGCAATGATCATAACAGAGGGCATGCTGGAATATTTTGTGAACTAAGCTTTCATTCACAAAGTTCATCAAAGCTCAACTGAATTCTGCAGAGCTGCGCTTGCGTATTCTAGAAGAGGATTATCAGACAAGGATAAACTTCCTTGGTTATTTTTATTTTAGATGGTTCTTAGGCTCACATGTTGCAGACAATAAAGAACTAAAAGGAAAACAAAGTAAAATTAAGTATAATAACATGAATTAAGTGTAATAACATGTAATAACCCTCTGCAGAAAAAATGGGAACAGGTGTAACAGGTGGAAGCTAAGCACTAAAAGAAGTATTAATTCACCTACATTGGTATGGCCATGAATGCTTGTTGCTAATGTCTACATTTTTTTTATTACAAGCCATTAGTTTCATTAATTTTTGAGTTGAAAAAAAGAGCACTTTATAGGAAATATTTTATATTCCTTGCCATGTGAAGCCCTATCCTTCAGTTATCACAAGGGTAAATAACATCTCTCTCAGAAAGAGACACAAACTTGGTTCAGAAACCTAAACTGGTAACCTTTCAGTGATGTAGCAATAAAAGCTGTCCACTTTGTACATCAGAGGAGTTTAATTTGGGAAGTAAAAAGAAGAGAGGAAAAATTGAGAAGCAGATCAGAGTTGAAAGAGTGGAAAATCAAGCATTCTTCTTTCCCTTTCTTGCCTCTCCTGTAGTGTCACAGGAGCCCACAGGAGGTGGTAGTCTGGTTTTATTTTTCACCCCATTGAGGATGGGATTGCAGCTGCCCTGGAAACATCTCTCTTGCTGAAGGGTGAGCAGAGTTGGGCTCACTGCCAGTGAGAGGTCTTTGCTGTGATTATGCATTTGTTAGATTTACAGGCTCAGTCCTTCCTTTGGCTGCTGTGTAGGACCCATGTGCAAACTCTTGGCAGTTCTATACCCCTCTGCAGAGCTGGTCTGGAGTGTTGAAAAAGCTGGTATCTTCACAGACATGCTGGGACCCCACTGTGGTGGGGACTGCAAGGCAGGGCTCAGTGGGGTGTTTTGCGAAAAGACTGTCTCCATGCCATGTATCTGGCAATGTTCATACTCTCTGTTGATCTGAAGAAGGGACACTGTTCTTTCTTATATATATTTAGAAACCAAATTTTAATGCAGTCTGAAGAGCAAAATAGTCTAAGGAAACATGTGTTTGCTTAGCCTGGCACACAACTATCATTCTTATCTGGCTGGACAGAGAATGTAGTCAAGATCAAACGTCATTTCCTGTAATCCTCACTGAGATTGTGTGCATTGATTACTTGAACCTTAACTGTATAATTATGCACAAATATATGAAATACATGCATATGTTTTTATGTCTCTTCAGAGACACAAGTATACTTAAGAAAAAAGAGGCATGTTTGAATAATTTGCTTATATGCTTTTTTTTTCCAGATATTTACCCTAAATTCATATTATAAACAATAATAAACAGCTGAATATAGTAAAAAAATGATGGATAATTCATGGAAAGAAAACGTGATTTTGTCATTCCATAGTGCTATCAAATAAAAAATTGTCTCAAAGTCTGGATTTCCTTTGCTTGCTCTTGTGATGAAAGCCGATAAATGTCAATGAGCTTTCCAAGAAAGTCCAGATTCATTTCAGCCAATAATGTGAAAACTCCCTATCCAATAATAAATTTGGAAAGTCATTTATTCTTAAGATTGAAGTTTTAGGCTGCAGGGGTAGCAGCACTGAAAGTTCATACTTTGTGTGTTTCCCTGAAAATGGAAAATAAATAACTCTATGACAGCCTTTTTGATCGCTATTGAAAACTCTAAAATCAAAGCTTTGAGATATGAACAGTGAGCTCCCACTAAATGTACCCTCACCCCTTTTATGTGGCACCTCAGATAAATGTGAGACAACCTATCTCTTTTCCTGAGGAGAAATTCCTTTACAATTGCAGCGCTAGTGCCAATGCTCAGAAGTACTGCTTGGATCATTGAGGTGCTGAAATAACCAGGGATCCAGGATCTGCACCCCAGAGCTCCATCCTTTCAGCAGATTCAGGAGCTGGTAGTCCTTTGGGTTGCAGCATGTGTATTTTAGGCACTTGGCTCTGCAGCAGCAGCACCCACAGTTCTCACTGTGTTGGGGGGCCAACCTTGTGCAGCACACTAGAAACTCAGGAAGAGACCAGGGTAGCCAGCACAGGAGTGCAGAGCTGTGTTAGCCAGAAAGGAGGAAATGTGCAGAGAAAATTGGATCTTAATACAGTATATGGGCCTTTTATTCTGACACTTCCCATTTGCTCAAGATTCATAAAATACCATGAAATCAGGTTCCTAGGGCTTTTCCTCTGAAGTGGTGACGTCTCTTTATGAGCTAATAGGTCAGGCATGACAGTGGGATGCAGGAGACTGCATTTTCATTGGGTTTTTTTTTTGTGCATTAGGATTTAATCTCATGTTTGCCACCTTCCAAAATCACTGAAGTACAGTGGATTACCATGCATCATGTGTGTGGATGCACAGGAGACAAAAAACAAGAGAAGCAGTTCTTTATTTCTGTGGTTTGGGCACTATTTGGAAGTGATGAGACCCGGCTTCAGTTTCTGCTACTAGTAATGTTTATGAGCTTTATAGTTCGTGATCACTGAATAAATGTATTTTTTCAGTGTTTCAAAGACAACATCATTCATCACTGAGGTGCTTCTGGGCATGCTTATACCTTTGGACACCTAAGGATTTATGCTTTGGAAAAGATAGGTATCCAGGGATCCCAAGTACCTCTTTGGTGAAAAATACATTTATAACGTGCAATGTTTTAAGCTTTTGACCTTCTTGCCCAGAAACAGAACTTGGATTTCTTGCTGCTGAAAATCCACACTCATTAGTGTTTATACCTGCTCTTGTGGGAGAAAATCAAATAAATAAGAAATAATCTTTTAAGCTGCAAGGACTCCGTTTGTGATACTGTTATTTTCTGGGTACTGAATCAGAAGAAAATGATTATCAGAAGTTACCAAAATGCTTAGTTGTATTCAGCCTTCAGTGAACACTGGCTCTGATCTGGGAGATGTGCTATTTTTGGTGCTTTGTTATGTTATTTGATATCTGAAGTTGGTAAAGTCCTTGAAAAAGGTGAAGATTTCACGGAAGTACTCTCAGTCCCATAGCACTGAAGGTCACAGGGCTCACACAAATAGGAGAATGCAGATAAAAAGGAGCTGGCATGTGTCCTGGAAAGAACCTCTTAGTGGATCAAAAGAACAGACTAACTCACTAAGCAGTCATTTAGGAAATAGTCCAGAAGCTAGGGGTAAATTGAGACTTGAAATTTTGGTAGTCTTTTTCTTCTTTTTCTCTGTAGAAGAGGTAAGACAACAGTAAATACTGAGGTAGAGTTAAAACCCCGTGTATCCAGTGGAGATACAGAAAGATGGAAAAATGAGAAAGAAATAGCAGAAAAGTAGACTTGTAGCAAAGTATTCTTGTTTTGGTTTCCCCACCATCCTCAGATCTTCAGACCTGATACTTCTGGCCAGCTCTGGAACCAGAGCAGCTGCACATAACACAAGGAATCATGCCAAGAACAATTTGTGTGCAGGATCTGTCACTTTCGTGTTACACTCGACTACTATAGAAACTTCCTAATTCACTGACTGATGGCTGTGCCTGCTGGGGAATATACCAGCTGGAGCACCCTAGAGACACTCTAAAAGTGGTGGTGTCTGCTCCAGCTGCTGATGCTGCAGCCTGCCATTCTCTAAAGAATCCAATGCAAGTTGGCAGAAACCTGCAAGACCTCTAGGGTATAACCTTAAGCTATTACATTTCTATTTTCTCACAAAGCACTTGTGAAGGCATGCTCTGCTTGAAACACAGGAATCCAAGCCTGGCAATAGGATGTTTTCAGTGCTCTGGTCTGAGTGAGCTTTTTATATCAAGAGACTGAACATAGGGAGAAACAATACACTAATTTAGTAAGGGGTGGATTAAGAGGACTTTTTGGGCATGCTGAAGACTTTTTCAAACAGAGTGTCCTGGACATTGCAGCTCATCTAATTTCTCAAGCTGGAAAGGTTCTAGTTTGCTTATGGATGATATTGCCCATTCTGGTTAAAATAAAAACACACAGTGCTTGAAGCGTAATTGTCTTAGGAGCCAAATTTCATAGCTCTTTTGTAAAAGAGCAGACATCAAGCCCTCCTGCAATGGTGGGCGGGATACACCTCAGAGTGAAGGCATTCAAGTCAGTAAATTTGTGCTGATACTAAAGCTTTATCCATTACTTGCTCCATTTCATTTTAATCACCTGAGTTTGTTTGATCCAGGATGATGTAGGAGGAGGAATGAAGGAATCCAATTACTACAGTTCTACTCAGCAAAAATTAGAAATAAAAAAGAAATAGAATGCTGAGTAAGTTTTCATTTTTAAATAATGCATTGATGACCTGCCTAATCTGGAAAAGGGGTTAATAGTGACTTTCATTGTATTCCTGCTAAAAAGGAAACTGCTCAGAATGAGTAAACAGGACCCTGTATCAGTTTTGGAGAATTGCTTATTTTTATGAATCATTTAATTGTTGTGCTAATGCTCTAAATTGAGTATGGAGAAAAAATGCTTGTCAGATATTTGCTTTCTCTGCAGCAAAACTGATAATGGTTGAAATTCTTTTCATGCTTGAAGAAAAAGGCACTGACTGGATACATCCAGAAGTGAGCTAAGGTGTATTCTATTCACAAAAGCAGAACTACTGAAACTTACATTGTGATGCCAACAAAACACTCTGAGGGTATGTAAATACTCAGTTTCTGAGCCAGACACAACTTCAAGTTTGCTATCTTTTCTTCCAGCAGTTATTTGATATTTTTGGGTTTAGTTCTGCATCTGCTGAAGATGTAAATCCCACTTGGTTGCTGACCTGGTGGTGCTCTTATCACCTACCTGGGTTTTTCAAAGAAAGCGTTATTTTGCAAGGCCCAGTACCAATGGTATTTGATTAGTGGAATGATGAAGGAGACCAAACTGTAGCCATGTAGCAAAGCACAACAGAGTTAGGCAATAGAGTTAGGCATTCATTAGCAACCTGGAGTTTCCTAAAATCAACAGTTTCTCCCTTCTGCTAGACTGGCTAAGGGGATGCATTTTCCTGACACCAGTGATAAGGACATCCCTAGACAATGAAGTACAATCCATCATAGCAGCCCTTTCAGCAAAGTCAAGAAACTATTACATTATTTTTGGCCAGTGGAAGAAATCAGATATTTCTTGATGACCAGCCAGACTTTGGGCTTTAAATGAGATTAGTATTTTCTTTTTAATGCTGTTAAAACCAAGGCGGATAAGTTATTTCTCCAGTTGTCGAAATACCTATTTGCTCTTTATTTTCCAGGTCTGCCTCTTCCACAGTCCAGGTAGCATGACCGCTAAGCCACAGAGGTGAACCTACGGTAAAATTACTTCTCCAGCTTGCTTTGCTTCAGAATTATATCAAGGGAACAGAGCATCAGCATATTGAGGTCAGGTTCATTCTGTTATCTGTTTTGTGTCCATCAAGGCTGCCTTCATGTACGGTAATGTCCCATACACTATAAGTCACGTTTACTGAGTGGGTACATAGCTTGCTTGTGCCCTGCACTTGCATACAGTAATCATTGTCCTATTAGCGCTCTAGGCACACGTGTCTGCTGGCTGAGTTGGCAACTGGCCTTGTCTTTTAAATTCCGTTCTCAACTAATTTAAGCTTATCCGTATCAAGAATCTGTATCAGCATTATCCATGCTCAGTTCACATCTGGGCTCTGTGGAATCAGGCTACGTAACCCTCTTTGGGTTGACACACACAGAGTAACATTTCACAGTCTGTCTTAATGAAACCTTTTCCACAGTGCTATAGACTGCTAGAAATGAAGTAATATTTGCTTAGGAAAGAAAGTTTTCCTTTTGCAACGAGAGAGCTTGTCTTCTGCTGACAGGAAGATAAGTATCTAAATCTACGTGTGCCCTTTCTCCTGCCAGCAGCAACCTGGGAGGGTGTGCTTCTTGTCCATGAGGGACAAAGATACCATCAGCTGTAACTCTGTTCCAGCCCCTGGCTGCCCTTGCATAAGGTCTGGCAGCAGGTGTTATGCAAGGGGAAGGTAACGGTAATATTCCTTACAGAAATAAGAAAAGCAGCAGCATGTAGGTATAGAAATACAGGCACGATTTAATGCAGTGCATGTTTCCTTAATGGCCTTAATTATAATGTAAATTATTTCAGCGTTTTTGTTGTTATGTTAATGTTCTCATAAGAGACTAAATGTTGCTTAGGTTTGTTCATATTGATTTAACGTTGGTTTTTTTTTCAGTACTATCATCCTTTTGCCGGAGGATAAACTACTGCTGAATGTACTTATGTAATTCTCCTGAGAAAAGGATTAAGTTATTGTTTTATTCACACTATTAGAACGTGTTCTGTGAAATGGGGCAATTACAGTTGGAGTAGTGGATGGGCACTGAAGCATGGCATGGCAGTTTTCCCATCAGTACATCATTTTCTGTGCTTCCCTTTGACATGTGCCTGGCTTGCAGGGTGCGCAGCCTGGTCAGGGTAATCCTGCAGGGTACATGAGTTCCTGGGGATACCACTAACAGCCCTTCAAAATAAGAACTTCGTCATAATAATGACGTGGGTTTGAGCTGGTGGGAGGAGGAGATCACAAAGAAGGCAGAACAAAAGTGAATCGGCAAAGGGAAGATGAAAGATGGAGAAATAATGCATTGTATCTGCACATGTGTGCATTTAACAATTTGTCTTTCAGGAATTTGGCAAACTGCTCTCTTCATTACATTCTATTTTCAATTAATTTAAAAGTTTGAATACTTCATTACAAGGTACAGTGGCAGGACAACTTTCCAGTAGCTTGATAATGACTATTTCCATGGCTAATTAATATCCCTGTGGCACTCGCTGGGGCTTATTCCACTGATTCACATAGTATTTTACACAGAGTCAGTAGCCTCCAGTTATAATTTAATAAAAGATGTTCTGTTTTACTCTCCTCTGCTGTTATTTTTTGATGTAGTTATGAAGTCTTTCCTGATCAACTCATTCATGATCATTTCATATTTAAATTTCAACCTTAAATGAGCATGAAGCACACAGAAAAATAAAAGCCCAACGGACTGCTGCATTTACACAAACACGGTCAACCATGGGAACAGGATTTGATGAGACTCCTCTGATAATAATAATAAACAAGACACACTGGGCAAATAATACTGAGGCCTTAATCCTAAGGAGCAGCTGTGCACTTCATTTTCTCTATACTGTCTCTCACCAATTTTCAGTACTTCAAGAAAGAGGAAAAATCCACTTAAAAGCAAGGTATTCAACAAGAAATCTCCTTCCATCAGAAATACCAAAGCTTCATTAAATAATTAATTAGTATAACCTAAATATAACGCGCTTGTATGCGGTAAGAAACCAGTATCAAAAAGGAGGGTTGTTGCCTCAGCTAAAGTGCAAGTAGGACGAGGGGCCCATGTGAAACTGTCCTACAACTTTTGAGCACCCTGTCTCAGAAACACTCTTTCTCTGTTTCCCAGAGGAGTCTTCAGTGATCTTATTGCAATGCATGAAAACATCTGGGTGAAGATCTTTCTGAGCTTATTCAGTCTATCACCTGAAATCCTGTGGCTGGACTCTGCTTTTGCAGGAGGTGATGCTTCTTGGGTAGGTTTATGCTGACCAGTGCAGTAATACAAAGAACGTCCCTTATGATGAGGGGGGGTGGATGGCTGTACCTCATGAGTGCTCTAGGTCAAACTGCACTGCAAGACCTCTAACTGGTATTACAACTGCATCCACCTCTACAAAAGAGCATAGAGTAACTCTGAATTCCTTGGTGCTTGAGTCAGCTGGTGCCAGCTCCTCTGGCAAAGGATTCTGCAACTAGCTACTTTACCTGCTTTTGTGACCCTAGCTGATGTGTTGGCATTGCACTGCATAGATATTTTAGCCCATTTGTAAGCATCACCAACTAACCCTATGGTGAAGAGATGCCTCCTTTCATAATATACACCTAACCTTCAGAAATTGGAGGATGAAAGTTTTCCAGTTGTTAGTACACTTTCTTTTAATCCAGAGCTGACATTTGGACATAATTCACTTTTGAAGAAAGTTTCGGATATGACTCTGAACTTCAGACCTTCTCATGTCTGCCTGACTTACAGCTTCAGTTTTCACTTGTCCCACAGCTGCAGCAAAATCCTCAGTTGTATATGCCATAATACAACATGTATATTATTTAAAAAGTAAAGAATTAAGAGGAGCTCCTCCACACCAGAGGTCAGGACTACAGAGTATGAAATGAAATGGCAAGGGTCTATGGTCAAAGGTGATGTCACTTCCTTTGTCCCTTTGTCACAAAAATCACATATATATTTAGGACAAACTTACACAAAAAGTCTGTGTCACTGAGATTTGGTTGTTTTTTCCTGTATTGCAACTGGCATGAAAATCAGTGTAGGACATAGGCCACTTTTCAAGGATGGAGCGTTTTAAACTGATTAGACACTTTTTCATGACACATCATGTAGAGAAAAAAAAAGAAGACTGTGACCCAATTAGAAAAATTTGCTTTAGTAAAAAATCACTATATCCTTTTGACTGGTTAATCAGGTTGTGATAAAGCACATGACTCATGTCTGCAGCCAATTTTAGTAATTAGTCAGAAACTCAAGTGAGCAGCGCAGGAAGTGAAAACACCAGCTGAGGACATAACAGCAATGAATCCTCGGTTTAATCCTAACACACAGGATTTATCAGTGAACTTGCATGGACCAAAA